>CALZFC010000356.1:465000-490000 GCA_945643635.1 Allodiplogaster sudhausi
CGTCAAGGAGTAGAAGAGCGGTAATTCGGCTTCTAAAGGACATGAATAAGAAAGGGGCATGGAAAGGAGAGAAAAGGAGAGAGAGAGTGAGAGAGAGACTGAAAGAGAGAGAAAGAGACAGAGAGAGAGAGAAAAAAAAGAGAAAGAGAAAGAGAGAGAAAGAGAGAAAGAGAGAGAGAGAGAGAACGAGACAGAGAGGAAGAGAGAGAAAGAGAGAGAGAAGTCCTCCGCAACGCTTCATGGATGCAACAAAAGAAACCCCCGTCACAAATGGCGCCCCCTCCGAGCTCAAGGAGCCATAACCAACAAGTTGCATACGAGTAGCGGGTGTGGCTAAGCGAGTTATACGGCACCAAAAATACTCAAACAACGAAAAGAGTTACTTTTATTTTTATAAACAAAAAAAGTAAAATAATAATAATTAATAAATAAAGAAAGAACCAAATAAACAAAATAATAAATGTTTAAATTTATTCAAAGAAAAATATATTAAATAAACTGAAATAATGGAAGAGATATGTAAAATTCTGTGCTCATGGCAGAAGAAGAAAAAAGATTGATGTTTAATGCCGTCAAAGTACTCTTTTTAACTTTTCTTTTTAAAAATAAATATAGACTAAACTGTGGCTTGGTACCGTGTACTTCTTCTCTCCACTCGGAGTTGCAATACAGAGTGGGAGTAGAGGGGGCTAAGGAAGCCACTCGGGTTGATGAAAGAAATTACGAGTGGAGGAGGATGATGAGAGGGGAGAAAAAGAGGAGGGGGAGGAGTGGACAAGGGAAGGGACCTGAGACCTGAGAGGAGAGAGAGGAGAGAGAGAGAGTGCGTGTGAGAGAGAGAAAAGAGAGAAAGAGACGGAGACACAGTGGTGAAACTCCGACATATACCTAAGAAAGAAAGCATATAAGAAGTGCAGGAAGATGGGTTGATGAGTAGTAGTATGCTCTCAGGTGAGAGAAAGAGAGAGAGAGAGAGAGAGAGAGAGACAGACAGAGAGAGAAAAAGAGAGAGAGAGAGGAGAGAGAGAGAGAGAGAAGGAGAAAGAGAGATAGAGAGATAGGAGGGAAGAGCAGGACAAATGGAGAATAAGAGAGAGAGAGAGAGCGAGAGAGAGAGAGAGAAACAAAGAGCGAACAGACAGAAGAGTGATAGAAAGAGAGGGGCCGACGAGACTGACCTATTCACCTCCTTCTTCTTCTAGCGGCTGCTCTAGCAATGTGTGCGCAAGGGAGAGAAAGAGAGAGAGAGAAAGAGAGAACGAGAGAGAGAGAGACAGTGCGAGGGTGAGATAGAACGAGAGCGTGAGAGAGAGCGCGAGAACGCGCAATGGCGCTTTCCTGCTGTCTAATGTGCGAGAGGTCACAGCATAGCAGACAGCTGATGAGAGAAGTAAGAGAGAGAGAGAGAGAGAGAGAGAGAGAAAGAGAGAGAGAGGGCGAGAAAGTGAGGGAGAGAGAAAGAGAGAGGGCGATAAAAAATAAAGAACGCGAGTAGAGTAGAGAACCACAAAGGCCGCAGAGCACGAGAAACACACAGTAAGGAAAAAAGAAAAAGAGCAGCAGGAAGGGATGAATCAAGTAGGTGTGCTAGAGAGCAAAGAACTTATGTATATATGTATAGCAATAGAGAGAGAGAAGAGTGAGAGAGAGAGAGAAAGATAGAGAAAGGAGTGAGAGCGAGGGACCGAGAGTTAGAGAAACGAGAGTAACCATAAAGAAGTTTGCGAGCGACTCAAGTCGGTCGCGAACATGAAAAGATATCCGTAATGCAAAAGAGAGGAAAGATTCACTATCCGGCGAGATAAATTATCTCCTATCGACAGAAATTGAAGAGAAAAACTCAGTGGGAAAAAATGTATTTATCCATTATGAGTGAGATAAAAAATAACAGCCTTTTTATCTGATTTGCTAACTATAAGGCACTCTTTCTCTTTTTTTCATCGTTGAATCATACGGTTATCTTCTTCGCAATTTCTATCCATTCCGTTCTCGCCTCTTTATCAAATATCTGCAATGTCTCGATGGAGAGGCTGCTTCTTTTTTTTTTGCAGACGTACATTTCTAAACGTACATTGCACTTTGCTGCTGCAGATTCCAGTGGAAATTGCTCTCCGAGAATAGAGCAGTTTCCTTCTTTTTTTTTGTCAGATTCCGAAATAGACAGACATCATTATGAAACAATTAAAGAGTGAGATAGAGAGAGAGAGAGAGAGAGAGAGAGAAAGAGAAAGAGGGAGAGGGAAACGGAGAGGAAGGTTACGGTGGAAGAGAAAAGGAGAGAGATAAATAGATAGAGAGACAGCCAGACACGCAGACAAAAACCTAATCCAACAGAGGTATCATGAGACAAATAGTTATTTCCACGTCATATACAGATCATTAGCGATACATGAATGATATTAATCATTCTTCTAACGAGAGAGAGAGAGAGAAAGAGAGAAAATGCGAAAGGTAGAGAGAGAATAGTAGAGAGAGAGAGAGAAAGTGAAAACGTGCTGAAAACGGCTGAAAATGACGAGAGTGCGGAGATCGGAGATATCGAGATATAATCTGGATATGTGTCGTGTCTATGTATCTATTTATGTGTATATGTACACATTAGTGGAGAATGAAAGGGAACGGAGAGATGAGAGAGAGAGAGCGAGAGGGAGAGATACAGAGAGATAGAGAAAAGGAGAGAGAGAGAGGGAGAAAGAGAGTACCAGAGAAGCAGAGGAAAAGCGGCTTCGCCAAATAAGCTCTTTGAGGACTGAAAGGCTGTGGCAGTGTGAGCTGGCGGCGTTCCGACGTCGGGACGAACTTTGCAGAGGTTGAAAGGGCGCGGATGGAAAGGAGGAGGAGGGGAATCTATTGTGTACGCACAATCGAACGACGTCGAAAAGAGACGTTCCATTTCGAGGCCATGAACCTTCTCTGATCGTCTGGCTCTTCCTCTCTCTCTCTTTCTCTCTCTTTCTCTCTCTCTCTCGCTCTCGCTCTCTCTCTCTTTCTCTCTCTCTCTTCAACCTCCGACGTCGACGACGCTGCTATAACGGGGCATACATAGAATCTGTGGAATTTGGAAGATCGAGAGAGAGAGAGAGAAAGATAACAAGAGGGGAAGAGAGACAGGCAGAGAAAGAAAGCAGATACCTAGAGTGGCATACACGTACACATATACAACAAACACTCAGAGAGAATGATGATCAAGCAATCCTCCTCCTCTCTTGGTTCGAGCTCCAGCCAAAGCGACAGGCTGTACACTTCGAGCTCTTGGCTCTTCCTCTCTCTCTCTCGCTCTCCCTCTCTCTTCCTCTCTCTCCCTCTCTCACTCTCTCTCTCTCTTTCCCTCTCTGTCTCTCCCTCTCTCTTCTTTCTCTCTCCCAATCATTCTACCATCCCCCTTTGCCATTCCTTTGACACTTCTAATTCCCAAGCCTCCGATCTGGCGCTTTTCATGCTTAGAATCATATGTATATGATTCATAATGCGAATTCTCAATTTAATACTGATTGATAGCGAGCATATTATTCATCAGTATATGATTCATAATGCGAATTCTCAATTTAATACTGATTGATAGCGAGCATATTATTCATTCAACTCATTTTCGATGACTAAACAATTTTTATATTATGCTTCGTGCTGTCGTGTTTAGCGGTATATACATATGTACATATCCTTATTTTTCGCTCTCTCTCTCTCTCCCCCAACATGGTCTAAAACAGTCTCAGAAACGGAGAGAGAGAGGGAGAGAGAGAAAAGAGGGAGAGAGAAAGAGAGAAAGAGAGAGAGAGAGAGAAGAGAGAGAGAGAAGAGAGAGAGAGAAGAGAGAGAGAGAAAGAAAGAGCTGAACGATCTCTCCTGAGGGGGCACCATGCCATCCATGGGAAAATAGAAAGTCATGTGTGATTGCGATCGTTTTGAATTCTCTCTCTCTCGCTTCTCATCTCTTTTTGCTTTTGGAAGGCTAATCAATGGAAATTCAATGTCACAAGCAATACATTCTCGCTCTCTCTTCAACTATCTCGCTCTCTCTCTCTCTCCATCTCTCTCTATCTCTCTCGCTCTCTCCCTCTCTCTCCCTCTCTCTCTATCTCTCTATCTCTCTCGCTCTCTCCCTCTCTCTCCCTCTCTCTCTCTCTCTTTTGCTCCCTCTCTCTCTGTCTTCCTCTCTCTCCCACTTTCTCTCTGTCTCCGATCCCCCGGCAGTAACATCATTCGCCCATGCTTTTACTTTTCCTAGCATCACCGTTCCGTAAAACATCCACTTTTATGGCTTCCCGCCCCATTTCAGGCCGTCCTTTGCTTTCATCTTTTCTTTTTCGCTTTCGCGCTCTCTTTCTCTCTCACTCTCAAATTCATAAATGATCATTTCACTGTTACAATTCATAATCACTGTATTTCCTCTTACCTTTATACATTTCTATTTCTATTATTCTCTTCCTACTTCATACTGCTTTATTGCTAAAAAAAATATTTTTTTTACCAAAAATTCATTATTTTATATGCTTTTCTTGTATATTCTGCCTCTGACTAGAGTCTATCTCATGCTAGCTCCTCGATTTTTGGCTGAAAAGTTGTGCAGCAAAAAATCTACCAGACTTTTTTTCTCATTTTTTGTTCGCGCTTCGGAAAGTGGCCTCGTTATGCGTTAATTTTAGATGAAGTGCAAGTGGAAAACTTTTCCTTCGTTCTCGAGGCATAAAATTCACCTGCTGAGTAAGAGTGAGGGATTCAGGGAAAGAGAGATAGAGAGAGGGAGACTGAGAGCGACATAGTGAGTAAGAGGGAAAGAAAGAAAGAGTGTGGCGATGAGTTAGAGAGAGAGAGAGAACGAGAGAGAGAGAGTGAGAGAGAGACCGAGAGAGAGAACGAGAGAGAGAGAAAGAGAGAGAGAAAGAGATTGAGAGAGAAAGAGAGAGATAGAGAGAGATACAAGGCATCTACTTCCCTCATATTGCAGAGAGTCAACGCGGGTTCCCCCTTTGCTACGTCGTCTCATAAACACAGCAAATGGCCGGCAGACGGACGTCCGTCACGGCGCAGATCAAGAGCACGGCGAGGTGGTTTGGCTTTCTCTCTCTCTCTCTCTCTCTCTCTCTCTTTCTCTCTTCCTCCCTCCCTCTCTCTCTTTCCCTCCCTTTCTCTCTTTCTCTGTCTCTCTCTCGCTCTCTATGTCTCTCTCTCTGTCTCTCTATCTTCCTCCTTCTACCTTTCTCTCTCCCTCCCTCTTTCTCTCCCAGTCTCTCTCTCTCACTCTGTCTCGATAGTTCGCTATGGCTTTCTCTCTCCCACTGCTTCTCCTTCTCTTAGATTCTTTCCCTATAGTTCTTGCTAAGTCTCTCGTTTTTTTTTCGCTTTGTATGCATACTCTCTGCCTACGTGCCTCTTTTTCCCCTCTCTCTCTCTCTCTCTCTCTCTCTCTCTGTTTTCCTCCCTTCCATCTCTCTCTCTCTCTCTCTTCCCTCATTACTCTTCCTGTTTGCTTTGTAACATCTTTAGCTTACATCACAAGTCTTTCGTTATATCGTCTCATTTTGCATGCAAAAACGATCTGTGTCTCTTTTTATCTTTCCCTCCTTCTCTCTCCTCTTTTGTTCAGCTTGTTTTCGAATTCATCCAAATACAAATGCTTGTATGGTAGTAAAGAGGCTTTGCAGCTCATATAATTTCCCGGTCACAGATTCTGGTGCATGGTCAATAACAAGCATATGCAACGTATTCATTCACATAGTGTTACATGCTCATTGCATACATATTTACCATGTGTGTGCGTTGTTGTTATTGTCCATGACTATTGTTAATGGAAAGGCTATTGTCAACCCCAATTGTCAAACTCTATTGTCCATCTTCCTCTTGCCAGACGCTTCTCGGCAGCACTTGTGCCTCAGCTGACCAAGTTGGATGCAATCTCGTCTCTACAGAGTGTGACTGTCGTCCGGATTGCGATTAGGGACATTCACGCAGTTGGTGGATTAAGAAAAAAAAATTATTTCGAATAGGTAAAATGCCGTTGAACAACAATGGAATTGTCCACTTGACAATTGACATGTCTCCAGAAAGTTTCCAAACATGTCTCCAGAAAGTTTGAGCGATTTTCTTCCATTACATTCTGAGAAATAGTAACGCGAAAACTGGCGGGTAGAGAATTAGCTACGATAGGTCGGAGCCACCCTCCTATTTCTCATGCTTTCTCGACCAAGCGACAGGCAACTTTATGAGCGCGCACATTCAAACGCATTCTCTAGCGCTACTGTAGAATTATTATACTTCCTTTAACATTACTTTTAAGATATCATCTAATACGTTAGATACGGCTTAACTGTCAGATCAGATAACTTTTTCAGTACCAAACAGCACAAACGCAGTACGTCCTCCACAATTCGGTTCATTTTGCACCGCTCGAATTTGATGTAACTTCTTTCGGTGATCAAGGGCAACAACATCTTCTAACAGCATCTTTGCTGCCTGGTGACTTTAATTAATTAATTAGTTATGAAGTAATTTGTACGATTATTTAAATTAACATCTTTAACAGTGAATATTAATTTTCTATTTATCTCTTTCAAAAAAAAGCTCTTTTTCTAGATGCTTGCTCCTCATTTCCTTGAGTACCACATATTTCTTGTTCTCGACTTTAGCACTATGTAGCAAGTGCATAAAAATTGTATGACTTAAAATAGCGTAAATTAAGCGAGAAGCAAACTCAATGAAAACATGGAAAAAAATTAACGATCAAAATAATTAATTAACTAATTAAGGTGAGTTCGCCGTCCACGACGGGCCGCGTAAGCTGCTTTCGGTCGCATTCAACGAGCACGACGACAGGGGTGCGCCGTTGGTCGCCTCCGTTCGGCATCCTGTCAGCGGTCAGATCAAAGACATTTCTCTCTTTCTCTAACTCTCTCTCTATCTTTCTCTCTCTCTCGTTCTCTGTTGTCCTCTCTTCAGCTCTCTTCGATAATATATCTCAACTTTTTATTTCACATCACTTTGTATCTCTCTCTCTCTCTCTCTTGCTCTCTCTTTATCTCTCTATCACTGTCTCTTTCACTTTCTATCACTCTCTCTCTCTCTTGCTCACTCTTTATCTCTCTCTCTATCTCTTTCACTTTCTTTCTCTCTCTATCTCTCTCTTTATCTCTCTCTCTCTTTCTCTTTCTTTTTATCTCCCCCTTTCACAAACACTTTGATTGTCCGTTCAAATAGATTGCTGATATTTTGAAGGCATGCGCGTGTATGAGATCAGCGTGAGCGGCATCCATGGTGATGAAGGGCTCAAGGTACGTGGTATCTTATGTTCTCTCTCTACCTCTCTCTCTCTCCCCTTCTCTCTCTCCTCTCTCTCTCTCTCTCTCTCTCTCTCTCTTTCTCCCTCTCTCTCTCTCTCTCTCTCTCTCTGCAGGTGTGCTCATCAGCGGGTGAGGAGGACGAGCGTGGCTGGGAGGTGTGGCCCGAGCCGCCCTCCTTCTTCTCGCGCCTCTTCTACTCGTGCGGCTGCTCCTACACACGGCAGGCAAGTACATCAGCCACAGAGCGATCAAATCAAGACAAAAGGCTGACTTATAATTGAAAAAAATTTTTTTCTAATATTTTTAAATAATATTAAATAAATAATAATAAATAATAATAATAATAGTCAAACAAATCCCTACAGTCATGGACACTCCGCAGACTGGGCGCGCGCATCGCGAGGATCGCACCGGAGAGGAGCTTCTTCGAGGAGAATGCCATGCAGGTGTCTCACGCGCTCTCTCTTTCTCTCACTCTCTCGCTCTCTCACTCTTTTTTTCTCTCTCTCTCTACCTCCCTCTCGCTCGCTCGCTCTCTTCCCCTCTCTCCCTCTCTTTTTTCGCTCTCCCTCACCCGCTTTCTCTCCCTCTTGCTCTCTTCCACTCTATCTCTCCCTCGCTCTGTCTCTCCCTCGCTTTCTCTCTCTCCTCCGCGTTCTCTCTCTCACACTCTTTGTCACTTTCTTTCTTTCTCACTTCTCTCTTTCTATCTCTCTCTCTCTATCTCTCTCTCTCTCTCCCTTCAGGTCTGCTGGACGACGGACGCTCCCTCCGAGACGCGCATCCTCGCCGTGTGCCTTGGCCTAGTGCAGCTGATCCGTGAAGGCTACCCCGCAATGATGCACATCCTGCGCGAATTTGGTTGTCGGTATTGAGAGATACCCATCTGAAAGCAACTCAAGAACCATCCGTGGGTATTGAAAGAAACCATCTCTGAAACCAGCCTGAAACCAACCCTGGGTGCTCCCATCCCCCCACGCCTCAATGGCTCGCTAATGAACCTCCCTATCCCCTACGAACGAACAACCCAACCTACAAATGTATGTGAGTCTTTTGATTGGAGCAGTGATTTGTTTTTTTTCCAGGAATTATTATTTAACTTTTGAATTTTTTTTTGATAATATATACGTAGATCAATATAATGTTTTAAAGAACTAAATACTTTATATAGTTTGTCTCACATTCGCTCAAAGAACGGGCCCGCCGTAATGTGACAGAAAACGTTCCCTTTTCGTGCTCTTTTCTTAAGTCACATCAGTACAATTTATTCTTTTTTTTGTTTCTTCTTTTTTTTAACATAACATGTAGTATACAAGCAAATTTTCTGGAAATCAGCGCAAGCTTATTCATTTTTCTTCATCCGTTTAAAGATGTATATGTATGTCAAACAAATTTATTATGAAAACATTGGCAAAAGTTTGCGAATATAAGAAATAAAAGGCACTTTTCTATTACCATATTCGCTCTCTGTTTCGCCGTCTCTTGCCGACTTTCTCACATATGTATAAGCTTCCCTTGGACATTAATTTACCATTACGTATGTATGTACATACATATATACTTACACTTTTATTGCCTATACATTTGTTACATTTGTTAATGACTAATGGCAAACGACCCATACATAC
The DNA here is from genome assembly GCA_945643635.1 of Allodiplogaster sudhausi. Taxonomy (NCBI): domain Eukaryota; kingdom Metazoa; phylum Nematoda; class Chromadorea; order Rhabditida; family Diplogasteridae; genus Allodiplogaster; species Allodiplogaster sudhausi. The sequence continues at coordinate 473,903 of CALZFC010000356.1, forward strand.
ATATATTTCTAGACTGCCTTGCAATAATAAATGTGATAAACCGTAACACAGAGTTTTCTCTTAATTTTTTTCGAATAAATTATTGCTTATTTCTGTTTTGTACAGGAAGAAAGATTCAAGTCATAAAACAAGTGATTCAGATAAAAAGAAGGAATGAAGCTGGGGACATCACAACACCTAGCAGATCCCCAGCTCGTTGAGCTCCTCCAGAGTGAAGGAAATCTCAAAGCTTTCCTCGTCCGATGGAGAATTCTCATCAGCGAGGAGCTCGTCTGAACTGCTCCAGCATTCCACCGCATTCGGTGGACTACCAGACAGAAGCTCAACGTATTCTGCAAATTCACACTTTGACACTAAAATCTCTGACTTACTCTGAAATTCATACATGTATAAAGCTTGCTGGCCACTTTAGTTTAACTCTATATCTTCTCACTATACTATACAAGTATGCTACATTCATTGCCCGTACAGCCTCAGAATAAGTCTACAAATTGATCTCTACTACTTCACTTGTTCTCTTGACTAATGTAAGGCCTTTTCCCCTTCAACTTGCATACAATGGAATTTCTTATTTTGTTTAGACATAAATTTAAAAATACTATCTCCTCTTTATCACTCTTTCTCTCCCCTGTTCATCCCCCCTCTCTTTTCCTCTCCATAGTCTTTCTGCTCTTTCTCTCTCTCTCCTGTTCATCTCTCTCTTTCGCTCCCTCTCACTCTCTAACCGTTCGTTGCTGCATCGTTCATGTCCTCCCATTCGTCCTCATCATAGGATCCCCTAGGGTCGCCTCCAATGACGTGCGGGAAAGCGAAGCCGCATGCCTCGACCAGATCAGCGACGCCGTTGCAGAACTTTCGGAGGGTCATCAGCGTGGACAGCATCTTCTCTGAACAGATTTTTGTCCCTTATAAATAAAACAATTTAGAAGACATTTCATTATCCTTCTAAAATAAGCTGATAGAATTTAAGACGAAATTTAAATATCTTTCTAACGAAAATATGGAAAAATGTATATACATAGGAGACCATCACAAGATGAGTGAGGTCCATGCTAGAGGTTAGGAGCGAGTGAGAGAGAGAAAGGAAGAGAGGGAAATAGAAAGAGAAAGAGAGAAAGCGAGAGACAGAGAGAGAGAGAATTGAAGAAATGAAGAGCATACCATCATCAATGCTCTGCCTGAATTCAACTACGGAGAGACGATCTTCTCCAGCGGCCAGATTGAAATGCTTCCCTTGAAATAAGAATTTAATTTTAGTTGCACTAAGTTACATTAAATTAGCAAACATAAAAAAACGCTGTCATTGCAAAATGCACGCGGACGTGCACATTTTTTTTACCAACTTACTCAGAAATATAATAATAATAATAATAACAATATTAATAGTAATAATTATAATAGTAATAATTGAAATACCTATAATAATATTCAAACATACCAGTTGTAGTCTCGCTCACACTCAAATCGCCGTTTTGCATGAGTATTGCGATGCCTTGTGGATAGGCGGCCGCGCCTGTCAGAACCACCCTTTCTTGCTCACACGCAAAACACTGGTAAAAGAGATATGACGTCATTTTTTTATTTAAATTATTTCTGTAGATATATTTTATTCAAGCTACATTTCTATAAAGCATAGAGAAGGATATGAAGAACGGAGAGTCCAAAAGGATGAAGAAGAGAAAATATAAAGGAAAGATAAGAAGGAGAGACGGAGGGAAAGACAGAGAAAGACCGAGTGAGTGTTTGAGAGAGATAGAGACAGAGGTAGAGAGAGAAAGAGAGATAGAGTGAGAGAGAGATAGAGAGATATATAGAGGGAGATAGAGATAGAGAGAAAGGGAGAAAGGGTAGAAGAGTAAACGCAAGCTAACCAGGCCAAGATCAAGAGAGGCCTGTTCACTCTGCTGCTTCTCTTCCATATATGTACATCTGAAACAGTGAATGGAGTAGTACAATAATCAAAAATCACACCAAATTTAATTAAAATCTAACCAAAATTCAATGTTTATTTAAATTATTTAAAATTTCAGCAAAAGGTTTCGAGGAGTTTACTATGTAAAAACAAGAGTCCAACAACTTTTTGGGCACAGTTTCTATTTATAGCCGGAAATTCAGAAAATTGCAAGTAGTTCACACAGAAGTTGCCTCTTAATTAAGATCATCAATTAAGAAGTTAATTATGTTCCGGGCGCGAAGTAGCGCATATTGAGTAATGTAACTCGGAAAGTTCCTTCTTCCACCTAATTAAGTTTCGAGCACAAAATAAGAAAACTCGAGATATGGATTCTTGACAGAAAATTTGATAACATCAACAAAGTGGGTCAGGTTCACTGGCTCGGCTGAAAGGTTAATCAAGCAATCTTTTTCTTAGTAACTGCTGTTTAATAATATTCGTTTTACATCTTACTCTCGATCGAAGCTGGTGGATTTAATGAAAGCGCGCCAAGTTTTGTTTTTCAAAAAGCAATACTTTGTTTCTAATTTTAGGGGCGCCTTATCTTCTCTGTTCTTCATTCTGTATATTGCAGTTTTATTGAAGCAAGTAGTAATCTTGTACCTTTTGATACAGAAGATGCGCTCGATGCGAGATATGACGAATGCACGCGTTCCGAATCATTCTCTCAAAGTTTGTAACATTCTTTTTTTCTTTTTTTTTTCTTATTCTAGATTTTCTTCTTCTTCTTTTATGCTTTTTCTTTAAAAAATTAATTGCTGCTAGTTTGATTTATGTCGTTTTATTGCAAGTAATTTTTTTTGGCATTTTTTTATTTGCGACGATTCTTACAATTAGAGAAACTTGTTGGAAAAAAAAGCCCTATTCAGGACTTCGATATCGATGAGGAAGAGCTCGGCAGAGGCGGATTTGGCGTGGTGAGAAAGGCAAAGTGGAAGAATCACAACAATCTAATGGTCGCATTGAAAGAGGTTTTCAACGAACTGTTTCTCTGTTTGTTAAGTTTTGCTATCTTTTTGTTCGCGTTTTAGAAGGCTCTATTTTGATGTTTGCAGCACTCAAGAATAATTAATCGCCATTTCCATGATGGCCGTGTTGTGCTTTACCGTGCCTATATATTTACATATCTATGTATTGCATGTATTGATGTATGTCTGTACCTATCTTTATTTAAACTATTTATTATTCCCACTTATTATTAGTAATTCAATAATCGGCCCTCTCTCTCTCTCTCTTTCCAGCTCGACACGTCGATGGGCCATAGAATGGCAATCGAGGTGGACAATCACTCCAAACTCGACCACGTCAAAATTGTCAAGTACTACGGTAGCTTCATGGAGAATGTTCGTTTGTATCCATTTTTCTATTCTTCTTCTTCATCTTCTCCTTTTACTCTTCTTTCTTTTTTTTATAATTAGAGACAACTCGCTTTATTATAATATGCATTTACTCAAAAAACCTTTTTCTGCAATAAATAAAACTTATTTTTATGATTGCTCTTTTTTTGCTTACAATACAAGCATTTGTGTGACTGACATATTCAGAATATATCGGAGAGATATAATTAAAAGTGAATAAAAAAAAAAATTTTTTTTACTTCTTCCTCTTGAGTACCGTAATTCTCTATAGGTATATCATCATGTAGTACTGTAAGATGGGCTCACTCCGACATTTTGTGAAGGCAAACGGGCGACTCTCAGTCGAACATGGTTTGCATTTTTGATTAATTTTTTTTTTTAGGTTTTCTCGTTTAGTTTTTTTACTTCCTTCGATTCTGGAATTTTCTTCTTGGTACTACTAATAAATGCCCTCCATCTCCACCCTCCACTCCCTTATCCCTTATCTCTTTCTCTACTTCTCCAAATCTTCTTCTTTCTCTCTCTATCTCTAAACTCTTCTCAGTCTCTCTGTCCCCTCTCTCTCTATCTCTACTTCTCCAAATCTTCTTCTTTCTCTCTCTATCTCTAAACTCTTCTCAGTCTCTCTGTCCCCTCTCTCTCTATCTCTACTTCTCTAATTCTTTTCTCTCTCTCTCTCTCTCTCTCTCCCTCTCTCCCTCTCTCTTTCAGCCAATGATGTGCTCTTCCAACTGACCCAAGCTCTCGTCTACCTCCATGAACGAGGCATCGTCCACCGAAATCTCTCGGCCGGAAATATCCTGATCTACAGTATTCGCACGAGTGGCGCGCCGGTTATTGTTAGTTTAGAAAAGAAAAAATAATAATTTAAAAATTGTAATATTTATTAAACGGTTTTTTTGCTTATCACTCAATTGTCTACATGTACATATTTTCACGATATAAATTTTAATTATACATATTACTTTATTACTAGTTGTTTTTTTCAATCTTTGAAGGCGAAAGTGCTTGATAACGACAAGGTGATAATTTCAAAGATAAAATGAGGTAATAAAATAAATAAATATTTCGCATACTTCTTTTTCATAAGTGACAAAGTTAAATTTATATTTATGCCAGAAGATCTGCGACTTTGGCCTGTCCAAGGAGATGGGAATGAAAGCGGACGCCCATACCTGCGCTGGCACTCCAGGATACATGGCACCGTTAGTAATCTCTCTCTCTCTCTCTCTCTCTCTCTCTCTCTCCTCTCTCTCTCTCTCTCTCTCTCTCTCTCCTTCTCTCTCTCTCACTCTATCTCAACTCTACCTTCCTTTCTCTCTATCTTAATCTCTTTTTCTTCTTGTCTTTCTGTAAATTATTTTCTACATTTGATTTCTTTGTAGCTTTCATCACTAGAACTCGGGAGGGAAATGCATGAGATAAGAGAGATAAGATATTACTCGAGGGAACTAACAAACTGAGCGTGGTTTCGTGAGCCCCTTTTTAATGCGCACTCCTTGCAGACAAATCGTCAATCAACAGAAATACGGCCCGGCTGCGGATGTCTACTCGCTTGGCTGCCTCTATTATTTCATGGTCACCGGACGAGAACCACCGACGGGAGGAAGAGGAGTCAGATTGCCTGGGTTAGAAAATTGTTTAGAAAATAAGTATATTTAAATTAAACATAAAACAATATATATATATATATTATATATATATATATATATATATATATATGTAGCCTAAGAAATTTTACTTCCTTCTCAAGGAGTAATAATGTTAAATTAGCGATATCGAATGAGCCTCCAAATAAAAAAAATTGCTAAATTTTATTCACTCTTTTATTTCGACACCATTAAAAGTGTATTCTTTGCAAGTCACCGTGGATGGCAGATAAATTTGCCTGTTAATGTAGAAGAAAAAAAGGAAAAGAAACTTACTTTTTTCCATGTTTTTAAAGTAATATATTAAAAAAATTTTTATGTCTTTTAAGCATTAATCATTAATTAATTAACTTTGTTTAAATACCTACATATTTAGTCTCAATGAGCTTTCCGAAGACGCGGCATCACTGATCCGTAGCCTGACGATGGAGAACGAGAGCAAGCGACTCACCATTGAAGGTGAGGAATTGGCTGCTTCTTTTTTGGCAGTTTGCCAAAGTGTACGCTATAAAAAAAACTAGCTTTTCTTTCAGAATTGCAAAGCCTGCTGAATCGGGAGTACAGAGCGAGGTCACGAGAGAGGAGATCGAGGTATGCTGCACAGAGAGAGAGAGAGAGAGAGAGAGAGAGAGAGAGAGAAAAGAGAGAGAGAGAGAGAGTGGAGAATGTGAGAGAGAGAAATGGAGAGAGAGTGATAGAGAAATAGAGCGAGAGAGCAAGAGATATGAAGAGAGTGAAAAAAGACCAGGAAGAAGAGGCGAAAAATTGCGAAGATGAAAGAAAGAGAGGGAGACAAAGAGAGAGGAGAGATAGATTGCAAGAAAAAAAAGAAGACGGGGGAGAGAGAGATAAAGAAAGAGAGCGAGGGGGAGAGATAAAGAGAAAGAGGCCTATTTTCCAGCCTCGTCAATGACGGCCTTCAGCGGTCCACTTCCAAGAGAGCTCCCTCTATCACCAGACCAGCAGGCCAAGGCACGCCGCGTCGGTCTCCGGTATGTTATCTCTCTCTCTCTCTCTCTCTCTCTCTCTCTCTCTCTCTTTATCGCTCTCCTCTTTCTTTTTTTCTCCCTCTCTGCCTAACTTCTAATTTAACTATAAACTATCTATTAATTACTTTTTCATACCCTTAATTCTATTTGTTGTCTTTGCTTTCAGAAAGTGCTGCCAATAATTTGCATGATAATTCATTCATACCGTAATCTGTATCCTCATTCATCTCTCCATCGAGCCATTCAGTTGACATAACAGCATGATAGTGTTCTGCTGCTTCGATAAGATTTCTCAAGGCCCCTCGGGGGTCTAATCCACACGATCTCCCCTCTGTCTCTCTCACTCGCTTCTTTACGCCAAGATGAACATGTTCAGATAGAGAAAAACTGTGGTTAATTATTCCCCGGATACCTCCTTTAAGAGCCATTCAGTTGACATAACAGCATGATAGTGTTCTGCTGCTTCGATAAGATTTCTCAAGGCCCCTCGGGGGTCTAATCCACACGATCTCCCCTCTGTCTCTCTCACTCGCTTCTCTCTTTTTCTATTCCCTCTCTCTCCCACTCTTTCAAGGTGCTCTCTTCACAATCTATTTTTGGGTGCCCCTCGGGCCCCCTTTTCTTCAATTCTCGATCAAGCCACTGAAGATTTAAGAGTCGAGATGAAGAGCGACGGAATCAGCGATTTCTGCCCCGCCACGACTGGCGCCGACTCGTGGGCAAGACGCAGAAGGCAAAGGAGGGACGGGTGGTTACGGTGTGTGTCCGTTACGTCATTCGGGTTATTGTACTCGGGTTACGGAACAGGTTGTCCGGGGGTAAGGGGTACTGTTGAGTTAACAGACCCACCCTTTTTTGGGCCGCCCAAAGCCCAACAATGTTTTTTAGGAAACTTTTGACAAATAACGGAATAAACAGCGAACAGATTTTTTTTTAATACAATATCGCTGCATGCCCGTAATATAGCAGCGAAGGGAAAGGTGGTAAATAAATAAAAATAAATAAATAGAACCAATTTAATAGGTACGAACTGAACGGGAGGCGGAGATACGGGACAAGGATAAGCGCTTTATGCTCGCCATTTTTCTCGACGAGCGAGGCGGCGAAAAGGTAGAGAGACCAACGAACTTGAGGAACTTTAAGAACTCACCAAAAACCTTACACCCAAACGGTTGTTAACTAGTAAATCAGTCTAGCTTAAAGTAGCTTTATCCTATAACGAAATGTTAAAAGGGTATCTAATGTCTCCATTAAAGGAGGCGAAAACTCAAAATTTTCGCTATTAGGATGATTCTGTGAATGTGTCCGGATTGAGCTTGCGAATGCATTAGCAAATAGCCACTTTTCTAAACTAAAAGTTAAGGGAGTATTTTCCATCTGAAATGTGTTGCCTGAACCTAAGGGAATAATTAGTGTGTTGCACAGAACTTAAAATTGAACAGTTGTCGCCAACTAAATTTCGGTCTAAAACGCTTGTCGGAGAAGAGTTGACCAGTTAGGGGTGAAATATGGTTCCAGTGCCGTGAAATATATGCCGACACATGCACAATTCACTACCAGACGCAAACCGCCAAATTAAAATTGTCCTGGAAAATGCTTGCTTTACGAGAGCAAGGATCTTGGCAAATTGCCATTGCTCATAAAAGATCAGGCATTTCGTGTTAGGAGTTAACAACTTTCAAGCTCCTTTAAAGCTGAACAAGAAGCTCCATTTCACAATCTCCTTCGATCCATTTTAAAAGTACTTTAAAAGTGCTCTTCCAAATTGCATGCTCTTTAGCTACGAGAAAAGAGTGGAGATGGAATAAGATCTTTAAATATTTAAATAATTAAGTTTTTTTATTATTTCAGATTGAAATAATTTGTAAAAGAAAAGTTGATTTTTGATGGAATATTAGTAAACTAACAAAATAGATTTAAATAATAATAATAATAAAAACGATGTACTTTTAACGATATATGTATATCCATATAGGAGTATATTTTTTTCAAGATTGGAGTCCCTCGTTGCGGCAAATCTGGCCACTCTTCTCCATGTTACGCATGCTTTCGTTCTCCTGGCACTCGTCAGGAGCAGGAGTTGTATGTTGTAGTTTATATTTATTTAATTAATTAATTAATTATTTACATTTATTTATTTATTTTTTTGTTTATTATTTATTTATTTATACAATTTGCTTGTTTGCTTGCTTGATTACTTACTTACAAGCGATTATCCTGATTTAAATTGCCCCTGATAACCGTGTGATATTTTCAGTTCTTGAACAGCGTGAATTTGATGCGAGCAAAGATGCCAAAGGTCGTTCTGAATTGCGTGGTTCTCTTTCCGGAAGGCGTCGCAATACTCATGGAGAACGGCGATCTGCGAGTGAACGAGACTTCAACTGGTAAGATAAATAATAATAATAATCATTATTATTATAAAAAAATACTAATAAGTAATACATTATGATTCTAATTGTTTTTATATTATTTTAAAATGGAAAATAGGCAATTATATAAATTTAATTGTTCACTGTACGAGTGAATTTAGGAGGTACAACCAGCTTACTTTTTTGCTTGCTATGACTCTTTAATTTTCATCTTGATAAGCTTGGTTGACAATAAAAAGGGGCTTTAATGGATATTTTTCAAGTGAGCAAATTCGCCTTCTCGTAGCTTTTACAAGTAGATTACTTGTTGCATTATTCTCGCATGGCCAGGGAAGGAGTTCAAACTGGCCTCGGGAGAAGATCGCCTCATCGAAGGGGACCCCCGGCTGAGAAATTTCGTCGATGATGGTATTCGCTCTCTAGCTCTCTCAATCTCTCCTTCCCTCTTTCTCTCTCTCTCTCTCTCTCTCTCGCTCTCTCTCTCTCTCTCTCTCTCTCTCTCTCTTTCTCTCTCTCTCTTTCTCTGGCTCTGTCTCCCTAGTTATACTCCCCACTTCTCCGAGCTTCACTTTCTCTTTTTCACTCTAAATAATCTTGCATGGTCTCCGTGAATCCCAAATCCCAAATACAGTTTAGACTCGTTTAGAGAAGAGGCTGGCCGCTCTGGTGACCCTCCAAAAGTACTGCAACGGCCTCGCTGCGCTGGCCGACAGTTGGGGCTACTCTTTCCCGCACATGGTTCAACGGGAATCGAAGGAGAAGAAGCCGTCAGCCAAGCTTATTCTTCTTCATGGAACCACCTTGAATTACACTTCTGCTACTTCGGCTGACCTCTCTCTCTCTCACTCTCTCTCTCATTCTCACCATCTCTCTTTCTCTCAAGCTCTCTCTCAATCTCTCTCTTTCTCTATCATTCTCTCTCATTATCTCTCTCTTTCTCTCTCTCTCTCTCTTTATATCTCTTTTGTCTAAACTTTCATTAATTTTGCTGTCTCATCTCCTTTTTCTCTCTCTTTCTTTCTGTCTTTCTCTCCTTTGCTCTCTCTCTCTCTCTCTCTCTCTCTCTCTCTCTCTTTCTCTCTCTCTCTATGTCCCTCTCTCTCTCTCTTTCATCGACGATAAATAATCTTTATCATTCGAGTGTTCGCCCTCTTCCATCTGCGAGTGGAAGTTGTGCTAATGGACCTTTGAGGTTTGTGTCATACTTACTATCCTAGACAGAAGCATCTTACTAGAGTCTGTACACTATTTAATGTACATATATTTTGCGATTCAGAATTATTTTTAAATTCTTGTTGCCGTCTTTGTTTTTTTATTGTTAAAAAATTAATTTCCTAATTTAGAGTAGCCGGCGGACCTGTGAGCAGGCCCTCGATGCAACTCAGCGATTCCGGCAACTCGGACAAGGGTAAGCGAAAAATAATATTTAATAATTAATAATAAAATTAATAAGTAATAATAATTACAATAATTACAAGAATAATAATAATAATAATTATTATTATTATTATTATTATTATTATTATTATTACGTTCATATGATTTCTGGAAAATCCAGTGTGTACGCACTTCTTTATCATGTATTGCTTAAACTATTTCTTAAACTTGTGAATTTAAGAGAGGATGTCAGTAAGACTCGAGCAGGGCTCTATAATGACCTGCCCTAGGAATTTTTTTTTCGAATTTCTTAACCAAAATTGAGTATAATATACAACTCGACGTGGTGAACACATTAGGCTGTATTTCAAAGGTGAAAAAATTTTTTCGCGCGAGACCCAGTACCGTAATCTTAGAAATTCGATTGGTCATAAGTCGCTTCAAACTTATTATTAGACAACCATCGAGCTATCATTGGATAGCTCATTGAACGGGCTTTAATTTTGATCTTGGACGATATTTGCTAAAAATTTGAATTTAGCCCTAAAACACGGCCCTAAACCTTTTCGAAGGAGGTTTTTGGCCAAAATATGCATTTTGTGTTCATTTCCACAAAACCGCTCCAGCATATTCTTAAAGTGCTTGAAATTTGCTACAACATATGTCTTTTTCAGGAAAATTGAAGGTACCAGGCCTAGATTCCGAAGCGCTTGAACATGATCCTGTGTAAACTGTAACACCGTGCAAGCGCATTCTTCGATCCATAACTGCGCTCAATGTCAATATTACAAAATCGCAAGTATATCATCTAAGAGCTCTCACGGAGATCTTCAAATGTTACATACATTATTTTATTGAAAAGTTTAAATTTATATGGGAAATTTCGTTCTGTATAATAAGATGGCTTAAAAAACTACTTCAGAAACATTTCCACATGCACAATCATACATCATAAGAAAGAGGATGAAATTTGCTACAAGATGAACCCCTTTCAATGGAATTCCATGTATACGATCTTTTGTTATAAATCATAAAAGTAGCGTCGCTATCATTTCGCCCAAGAATTCACATTTTAGGTTATTCGAATTAGAATATTCCAATAGTTTTTTTTCTACAGTTTTTCCATAAGGCCTTGTTATCCTACTCTTATGGCTTATAACAAACTATCGTATGCATGGAATTCCATTGAAAGGGGTTCATCTTGTAGCAAATTTCATCCTCTTTCTTATGATGTATGTTTCGACAGGCGAAAATGTTTTTAAAGTAGTTTTTTAAGCCATCTAACTGTACATATCGAAATTTCCCATATAAATTGAAACTTTTCAATAAAATAATGTATGTAACATTTGAAGATCTCCGTGAGAGCTCTTAGATGATATACTTAGGATTTTGTATTATTGACATTGAGCGCAGTTATGGATCGAAGAATGCGCTTGCACGGTGTTACAGTTTACACAGGATCATGTTCAAGCGCTTCGGAATCTAGGCCTGGTACCTTCAATTTTCCTGAAAAAGACATATGTTGTAGCAAATTTCAAGCACTTTAAGAATATGCTGGAGCGGTTATGTGGAAATGAACACAAAATGCATATTTTGGCCAAAAACCTCATTCGAAAAGGTTTAGGGCCGTGTTTTAGGGCTAAATTCAAATTTTTAGCAAATATCGTCCAAGATCAAAATTAAAGCCCGTTCAATGTGCTATCCAATGATAGCTCGATGGTTGTCTAATAATAAATTTGAAGCGACTTATGACCAATCGAATTTCTAAGATTACGGTACTGGGTCTCGCGCGGAAAAAATTTTTCACCTTTGAAATACAGCCTAATGTGTTCACCACGTCGAGTTGTATATTATACTCAATTTTGGTTAAGAAATTCGAAAAAAAATTCCTAGGGCAGGCCTTGATCGAACGATACTGACAGGCTCTCTTAAGAACGACATGAGATGAGGGGCAGAGATGTAGAGGAAGAAATATGGAGAAAGAGAGTAGTGGAGAGACAGGGAGAGAGAGAGATAACGATAGAGTTGATGAGAGAAATAAAAATGGAGAGAGAGAGAGAGAGAGAGAGAGAAAGAGAAAGAGAGAGAGAGAGAGAGAGAGAGAGAGAGAGAGAGAGGAGCGATAGGTAATGAGCGAGTGGAGTAGAGATATATAATGAGCGGAAAGAAACAGAGAGAGAGAGAGAGAGAGACAGAGAGAGAAGAGAGAGAGAGAGTGATTATCTAAGAGCCATGTGATTGCAGAGTGCCACCTCCGCAGGCGTGGTTGCCTCCGCATGGAGTGAGGGGATGACGAGGCCGATGCCCAGCAAACCAAGCGCTGCTAACAGATTCATCATATTTAGAGCAGTTGCGAGTTAAACAGTTCTATTTTACGGTTTCCTTGGAGTTTTTTTATATCATGTTTAATTTTTTTTCTACAGAATCAGACATAAAAACATATTTGTCACGGTCAGAAAAGTGCCACATATATTTGGAAAGAGTAATTGAATAAGGATGTTACTTTTTAAGGTCCGGAAGAACCAGCTTCTCTACGTCAAGGATAAGGAGACCAACATGCTTCTCAGGAGATCCACTGCGAATGCGAGAGAGTTCATCATTGAACAGGAAGGACGTCCGGATAAGAGGTACTGTAAGTGGGAAATCAGGAGTCCTGTAGAAGGTAGGTTTACCGTATTCGAGCATTTTCAAGTTATTTTCTAAATGGTATTCCTGAAACGAAAAGACTGGCCTTGCAACTTGTTGGTGATGAAGAAAAAAAAAAGAATTTAATCTGGCGTCAACAGGGGGTGCGGTGGTGAGAGCTGAAAATGAGGAGACAGAGTTACCTCCTTCACCTCCCTTTTTGCAGGGTCGACGACAGGAACTTGGACAGGACGAAGAAAGAAAATCCGAATCTTTACACTATGATTCTCCTTGTTGGCAAGGCTCACAAACAAGATGAAGCGAAAAGAAATAAGTCTTAAAGCGATTCTAACTCCACTTACTGTATACTTACTTTATACTACTAGTATGACTTGATCTCGGCTCCGCCCCTCTTGTACCTAGTCATTCTTATACTTGTACATATACTTATTCCTAATTGTAAGTATATCTTTGTTCTTTTGTGCAACGCATATTTTCCTCTCAATTAACCAATTGCACTGCTCACATTTATTTACTTCATTATTGTCATGATGATTCGGTGGAAATGAACATGTCTATATATATATATATATGTTGGTGTTTGGTACGTTTTACGGAATATAAAAAGTAGCTAAAATCCTTCTCCTCAGCTATGTACAACGCAGAAAGCAAATGAGGACCCAAAAGTACCCAATCCATAGTATCTCGATTAAAGTTATGAAATTATAAATCACACATGAAAATTGGTCGTTGGTAAATAAAGAAAAAGAAGCAAAAGGATAGTAAAAGAAAAGAAAAACTATCCATGAACATTTGGAAGAAAGAAGGTAAAGGAAAGTAGAGACACCATAAAAGTGACGCGCAATAGTATTAAGAATAAATACTGTATAATGTTGTTTGTATCTTCTCAAACGTACACATCGCTCAAACAAAGACAAAAAACCTTCGAAACGGGTGCAGAGAAGGTGTCGACAAAAGAAGGAGGAGTATGTAAACAAAGATTCTCCTTCTTGTCTCCTTCCACACGGGCTACATTCAATAAAGGAAGAAACAAAAACATATGACTTCAAAATGGATATAGTAGGGGGGATTAAAGTTGGATAGAGGAGGATTTATGAAATGTTCCTCTTACGAAGCTCCTCTTTGGCCTCTTGGATCTCCTTGTAGAGTTCGATCTTGGCCGGGTCACAATCGTTGAACTTGGCCACGCCGTAGAGGACGGAGCAGACAGCGTGGATCTAATAAATAAATAAATAAATGAATAAGAAAAACTATATTATAAGGTTTCCAATTTTTGTCAGTAGCCTTGTGAATTACTTTGTTCTTTCGTCTAATCATTTCCCGTATCCTCATTGAACCTACTAGGGATAGTGGAGCTTACTATGAATACTATTCTTAGAGGAAATAAAAAAAGTGAGCTCTGGGTCTTGGAAAAAAAAATACTTAGAAAAAAGCGAGCTCTGGGTTTTGGAAAAAAAATTACTTTCTTTCTGCTTTTTATCTTCATGGTCTCATATCAGTTTCTATCTAATATTAACAATCAAGTTATAGTAGTCCTATGCTTAATGTATTATTACAGTAATAACCTGAACAGCTAATTAGAATACGGTATATTCTATGCTCAACTGCTCTAATCTTACCATTTAACTCAATTATCCTAGTATTTAAATAATTTCCCGCTTAAAAGACTTTCGGAAAGGCACACCACCAAAAACCAAGAGGATACAGGTTTTTTTCCTTAAAGTATACAGAAATTGGGCCGATTTCAAGTGTTTTAATACAGTATAGAGGAGCTTCGCGTATACCGTGTCTATTTTTTGGAAGAGTCCCTGGCAAAAGCATTATCCATCTACTAAAGCACTATCCTAACTGAATTATTGAATCATGCAACTCGGAAAGTAGCAGAAACATGTTGTTATTAAACTAAGGAATGGGAATGGGAAAAACAAATAAGCAAACAAGTAAACAAAAAAAAACCAAATAAGTAAACAGTAAGTAAAGCACAAATATGTAAACCAGTAAACAAAACCCAAATAAGTACGCAGCTAAATAAAAACCCAAATAAGTAAACAAGTAAACAAAAAAGCTAACTCCAAGCATGATGACTCCATAGACTGGCGCATAAAAGACGTGGTGCTCGTTGCCGCGGAGGACATTGTTGAGTGGCGGAATCCACTGGTGCACCATCGCTGCCACGGTGGCCAGCCAGAGCAGGAGAAGGGGCAGGAGGCGGCGGACGTAGATGACTGCCTGAGTGGCCATTCTGTGGCTGGAAAATATCAATAATAATCATTATTATAATTATTGCAATTATAATCAATTATTATTTGCATTATTATTAATTTAAACTATTTTAAGGCAGCAATTATATTGATATACTTATATTATTCCATACTTCTCGCTTATGAAATAGCGCATGAAGAAATATGTTCGCAAAGGAGCAAAAAATGGAACAGATTGTTTTGATTGTTAATGTTCAAAAGCAACATGAAAACGGAAAAGGACAGCATGTTTTGAGGACGGCGAGAAAAGAACCAAAACAGGTTTACAGTACATGGATTAAAAAAAAGGTTTGCAAGCAGTACACTCTATCACTGTGCCTGGAACCAGTTATAAATGCATTCGCAAATTCTACGTTATGCAACAGCAAATAAAACTTTCAGTGATATAGCAAAGAAAACCGAACTGTTTGACTCCAACAAACGATTACAGAACAAGAGAAGCATTTTTAGATGTGAAGTGAATAAAAGGTA
The DNA here is from genome assembly GCA_945643635.1 of Allodiplogaster sudhausi. Classification (NCBI taxonomy): domain Eukaryota; kingdom Metazoa; phylum Nematoda; class Chromadorea; order Rhabditida; family Diplogasteridae; genus Allodiplogaster; species Allodiplogaster sudhausi. The sequence continues at coordinate 488,980 of CALZFC010000356.1, forward strand.
TTCTCGCATAAGCAATAGCCAAAACTTTGGTCACAGATCACGGTAAGGATGATAAACATTAAGATAAGTCTAGCAATTCGACAGAACCCGTTTCCCCATAAAGGGCGAGATAAGCTAGATATAAGCGGGGATTATTTACTTAAATGTGGAAATGGAAACGAAGACTTCAAGTGCCGCAAACGAACATTGCACTAAAGTGAGAGTGATAAGAGGTGACGCGGCAAAAAAGGGTTGTTAACTTCCAACTCAATGCTGTACAATCGGGAAAGGAATAAAGCGGGGAAAACGCAATTCAATCGTCCGCTGCTTCTTTTAGAATGAGGAAAGGACAAGACACCGGATTTCGTGTTGGAAGGAATAAGAAATGAAAAACACGTGCGGCAGCTTGACGGACGGGAGCGTGAAGAAAATACATAAATGGCATACATCCGTGATATTCCATCAAATAGAAAGGTAGCAATCTTAAAATATATATTTCCAAAATCCCTTAAACAATAGAAGAAAACAGCACTTGTCAAAAAATACAGCTGAAACTGCGAAGGAGAAAGGACAACAATAGATTTTAACAAGCAAGAACAGCATTGGTATTAGCGGAAGAAAGAAAAGTGGCGCCACCTGGTCACAATAAGAGATAAGAAATCTGGCCAGCACCGTCCATTCTCGATCTTTCCATAGCAGGCGCTTGGGGCGGGAAGAGAAGGAAAAGAAGAACAGCGATGGGAAAGAGAGAAAAAACACGCACGCAGTTGGACACACTTGTCAGGGCCTCTTACTAACATATTCCGGCCGTGAAGTAGACAGCAGAAATCACATCATTCTGAAAATGAATTGCGCCAAATTCAAAAATAATTGTTGCTGATGTGCAGGTCTGCCGTCTTTCTGTGTACGATGCCTCGTCTGCTGTACTGGTTTAAATATATTTTTAACCAAATAGGCCCTAATTCTCCTGATTCGGTGCGTGTTTATGGGCATTTCTTTTGCTGTTCTTGTTGATTTTATTGTTGTTGGTCGATCATTGATG
>CALZFC010000356.1:495000-612500 GCA_945643635.1 Allodiplogaster sudhausi
AGAGAGAGAGAAAGAGAGAGAGATGCGAGAGAGTCATAGAGAGAGAGAGAGAGACAAAGAGAGAGAGAGAGAGAGAGAAGCAGACACAAGACTCTCTCCTATCCGCACCCGTGAGGAAGCAGCTGTCACCCTTGGTAAACACGTCGTAGATGATCTTCTTCTTCGTCTCGCTGCTGTTCAGGTAGCCCTCGAACTGGAGGAGCGGATTATTACGGCGAATGGTCGACACCATCGCGCCCGTCTCGCCTGGAAAAGTGTTTTTTTTTTTAAATCTTTTTTTTTACAAAATTAATAATAATAATACTTATAATAATAATAATAAAATTTTGCATTATACTTACATATATGTAAAAAATATGCCGTCTCTTTGCGTAAACCGGCAAAAATTTAAGAAAGGAAAATAATTTATATTAGAAAAAAATGTATATGGTCTTTGCTTTTGGAAATTTTTAGACTACATAAATATTAGAATCTAAATTATATAAAATGAGGATGAAATAATTAAAGCGGCAAAAATAAATTTTGAAATCACACCAGGCTCGCACGAGATGCAGAGTCCGTCGGGGCCGCGTACGATCTCGCACGACTCGGGATGCACCTTGACGAGGCGGACGGGGTGCATCTTCTTCGTGAGCGGAGAGATCGGCAGGAAGCCGCACGCGCCGATACGACCGTCAGTGTTCACTGGAGAGAGAGAGAGAGAGAGAGAGAGAGAGTGAGGGAGAGAGAGAGAAGAGTAGAGAGGGGGAGAAAAAGAGATTGACAGGGAGATAGAGGAGAAAGAGAGAGAGAGAGAGAGTAGAGAGGGGAGAGAAAGAGATAGAGAGGGAGAGAGATATAGGGAGAGAGAGATAAGTGAGTGGTTAGAAGAGGAAGAGAGGGAAAGAGACGAAGAACGAGAGAGAGGGGTATGAAGATAGATAGAGCGAGAGGGAGTATGAATAGATAATGAGAAGGAGAGACAAAGGGTATGAAGAGAGAGAGAGAGAGAGAGAGAGAGAGAGAGAGAGAGTGCGCGAGACAGCCTCCCCAACCGAGACTACTGGTGCCCTCGGTCGATCCGTACAGCTCGCCGATGCGGACGCCGAACCGGCGCACGAACGGCAGCCACGTCTCGGTGCGGAGGCCGTTGCCGAACAGCAGCCGCATCCGATGGCGACGGTCGGCGGGAGAAGGAGGCTGCGCCAGCAGATAGCGACACATCTCGCCAATGTATTGAGAGACCTTAATTAATTAATTAGCACAAATTAATTTGTTTATGTATTCACTTATTTACGTCTTTTGAGAAGAGACTTAATAATTTGAAAATAGCTTGTTTTTGTTTCCATCTTAGGCTAATGGATATAGCCTAAGATTGAAAAAAAAGCCTAAATATGTAAAAGAACTAACCGTGCAATCGTACTTGTCGCAGTCCTTCCAGAAGTTGGACGCGGAAAACTTGCGTCGAATCACACAGCAAGAGCCAGTGATGAGCGTCTGGAGTGAGAGAGAGAGAGAGAGACAGAGAGAGAGAGAGAATATTGGAAATTGAGATAGAGAAGGAAGAAAGATGCAAAACCAGGTTTGAGTTCAGTATTGTCGGAATATCTACGTATTTATCGTACCCTTTTCAGCAACTCTGATAGAGGACACTCCTGCGCTCTTTCGCTTTCTTTAAGGTCTGCCCCATTCCAAGAAGACCATATAATCAATGCATATGCTGTAAGTTACTTTAATATTTTGTAAATTATTTTAATATCTTGTTAGTAAAAAGTAAATATTCGAAAGATAAACCTGTCCAACACCCAGAATGCCCGCCGCCGTGTGATAGATGGGCATGGCGACGTAGAGACGGTCAGAGGGAGAGATGCGAAGAGAGTGAGAGATGCCAGAGGCCATCGAGTAGTATCTAGAGAGAGAGAGAGAGAGAGAGAGAGAGAGAGAAAGAGAGAGAGAGAGAGAGAGAGAGAGAGAGAGAGAGAGAAAGAGAGAGCGAGTCAATAGACACGGCACAAAATATTGTCGACTGATTAATTTCCTGAACCGATAACACTTGTATTATTTATGGATATTTGTAATGAATGAAGAAATAAAACATATATGTATGTACGTACATATCGTACTAACGACGAAAGAATAAAGAAAAGAAAGAAAAAAAAAGGAATTCAAACCTGAAATGTTTCATGACGGCCGCCTTCGGAAGTCCCGTCGTGCCACTCGTGTAGATGAAGCAGAGAACGCCTAGAGAGAGGGAGGGAGTTGTCTAGTCCTCTTCTCTCTCTCCCTCTCTCTTTCTCTCTCTCTCTCTCCCTCTCGCTTTCTCGATCTTGCTCTCTCCTCCCTACTTTTCTTTTCTATCTTGGCAAGTGTAAAGCGCATATTATGCATGTATCTATTTTATAAACAACGCTAACAACTTTACTAGTACTAGCCGCCAATTTTAATGTGAGTACATTACAAAGGAATAGTAAGAGTGAAGAAGCTGCCAACTTTTAAAGTCGACCACATCGAGTCGCTTCGGCTCGTCGTCGGAGGCTGAGTCGAGCGCGCCCGAGATGTCCTTGAATTCGGCCGATTCGCCGAGGACGGACACTGACGAGGAAGAGAGGGCGAGGTCGCCCGTGGCGAGGGCGTGCGAGAGAACTAAAGTATGGTATCTTCTGATCTCTCTCTCTCTCTCTCTTTCTCTCTTTCCTCTCTTTCTAACTCTCGTTGCCATCTAGCACTCTCAGACTCTCTTTCTCTTTCTCTCTTTCCACTCTCACTCTCTCCCTGCCTTTCTATCTCCTTCTTTCTCTCTCTCTCTCTCTCTTTCTCTCACTCCCTGTCTTTCTTCCCCCTCTCCTCTCTCCTCTCTCTCTCTCTCTCTCTCTCTCTAACCCTTCTCGAGCGCCGTAGTCGTGAGCACTGCCTTGGCATCGCTCGTCCGGATGCAGTGCACGAGTGGCTCTGCCTTGAGATTCGAGTTGATCCACGCTGAGACGACGCCCAGCTTTGCGAGCCCCATCCATGCCGCGACAAAGTCGACGCTGTTCTCCATGAACAACGCGACGACGTCGCCCTTGCGCATCCCGAGTGACTGAGAGGCGGGAAGAATTAATATTCAAATATATGTAGTTAGAATGTGCGGGAAAACAAAAATTACTAATAAACATATGTATTTATTAAATAAGTTAGAGCCGATTCATATTATACACGTATACGTGTTTGTAAATATTCTCATATGGCGACGAACAAGAAACCGATGGAAATTGCGATATTTTTTTGTTGTCTCCAACTTTTCTTTCTATGAAGCTGTGCTGACTGACAATGAGAGGAAGATAATCGATAAAAAATGGGAGAAATCAGATAAGGTAAGATAAAGGAAGAGAGAGAGAGAGAGATTGAGGGAGAAAGAGAGGGAGGAAAAGAGAGAGAGAGAGAGATAGAGAGAGAGACAAGGAAGAAAAGGAGGTCGAACCTGGAAATAGTTGGCATATCGATTGATGCGTCTGTTGAACTCTCTGAACGTGTAGAGAGTGTCGCTCTCGATGGAGAGCATCGCCGGCTTCTCGGGACGTCGACGAACGACCTCAATATTAATTAATTAATTAATTAAATAATTAATTAAATTAAATGCAAAAAAAAAAATTAATTAATTTAATTGCATAACAAATGTAAATAATAATACGACCTTCTAGGTTGATAACTTATTTTAAAAAGATACATATCAGTTTGGTATTTCTCTCATGTAAAGTAGAATGAAACGCAGACATTTGAATTTTCGTGACCATTGTAGGCTCCGTCTCTCTATATCACACATGCTCTCTCGAGCGAGCAGTGTCTCAGAAAAAAAGTGCGCGAATTCAAATGCTAGTTTTGGCTATGAAAAATCAAAGTCAATAATCTGCCAAAACCTCAAGCCAGACATCGCCCAAGGGCGCGTTCGCCTGCATCCGCCGCCAGAGATCATACTTGACGAGGATGATGAGGAGAAGGCCGCTTTAATGAGGAAATTTAAAAAATTAGTTAATTAAAACACTTTAAAAAGTAAATAATTAAAATAATTAATTATTTAAAAATTTTATAAAACAAACTTTAAAATTTGATTTATTTCACAGATGAAATCGCGCATTTATATTTATAAAAAAACGTTGGCAGTTTTGGGTGGGATAGATATAGAGCTTATTTTGTTTACGAGTGGTCATTCTATTCTTAGTTTTTTTCTCTCGCAATTTCTTTTGCTGGAAAAGATAATGTAAACATGAAGGGTGCAAAAACACCTAAAAATCAGACGTCGGAAGTGATGAATAAATGGAGGAGATATGAAAGCGAATGAGAAATATGGAAATAGAGGAGTAGCGTTTTTCAAAGAAGAAAGAGTGAGAGAGAGAGACATTTTTAAAGGAGAGAGTGAGAGAGTGCGAGAAAGAGATAGTGAAAGAGATTGCAAGAGAAAGAGCGACAGCGAGATAGGCTGAGAGACAGAGAGAGACAGACAGAGAGAGACAGAGAGATACATGGACAGCAGAATGCATTTTTTTTGTGTTGTTGCCTCAACGTCATAATGAAATTAGCGCTGAGGCAATAACACAAAAAAGAGTGAAGAGTGTGTGCATGAGAAATGAGGAGTGAAGATATCGCCAAGTGGAATTTACAAATAATATTACGAATCAAGAGCCGAATAAGAAGAAGAAATGCGATGGAGAGAGTGGAATAAAGAAGGATATGAGGGGCATGCGAAATAGAGGCAGACAGAGAGTGAGTCGGACTAAGAAAGCGAGAGAGAGAGAGAGGGAGGGAGAGAGAGAGCGAGAGCGCAAGAGCATGCGAGAGAGCAAGAGAGAGAGAGATAAAGAGAGAGAGAGAGAGAAAGAGAGAAAGAGAGCAAGAGCAGGCGAGAGAGCTAGAGAGAGAGAGAAAGAGAGCAAGAGCAGGCGAGAGAGCTAGAGAGAGAAAGAGAGCAAGAGCAGGCGAGAGAGCTAGAGAGAGAGAGAGAGAGAGAGAGAGAGTGTTTGAGAGAGAGGGTGAGAGAAAGAAAGAAAGAGCGAGCGTCAGGGCAAAGAATAAGCATGCCAATGCAGAACAATGAGCATGTCCAAGGTGATATCCGGGGGGGGGGGAGATTACAGAGCAGAGATAAAATGTTCATTTGTGCCCCGTCACCATCTGCACCGGAAAAAAATCCAGTTTAGCCCACTGCCAAAACGGAAGAAGAGACGGAAAAGAAGAGAAGAAGGAGAATGAGAAGAGAAGAAGGCCACCGACTATGGCATGAGTAAAGAGGGAAAGTGAGAGAAAGTTGCCATGTTTACTTGGAATGAAATCGTTTTTTTCCTCTTGTTCCCTCTAATGAAAGGGATAGTTTCTAATGAAAAAAATATAAGTAAATATGCGCAGTTTTATCTTATCTAGATTATAATTGCAAAAAATAGGCCACATAAATCAATTCCATGATGCCTGGATTAATGCGCAATTGTTAAAATAGAATAGAAATAGAAATAAGTTAAATTTACAAAGAAAATTTTTTTTGTTAGAAAATGTTGTCTTTTTCTTTTTGCTAACACGATCCTTGGTTGTGGAATAAACTTGAAAAATTGTAAATTTGTATTTAAAAAAGAAGCTCACAGCTCACCTAAGATCCCTGTGCAGCATGCGATAGGAGCGGTACCAGAAGTCGCCGTGGAAGGCGGCGATGAAGAGGACGACGAAGGAGGCGATGCCGACTTGGACGGAGAGAGAGGAGGCGGCGAGGCCGGCGAGCAGCAGAATCATGCCGAGCACCTGCTCGTCACCGATGCGCGCGCGAGGACCTCTCAAACAAAAACTCGCGTTTGAATTCGCGCCTTTCTGCCTGGCAAAAACTCGCGTTTGAATTCGCGCCTTTTTGCCTGGCAAAAATTGGCGTTTGAATTCGCGCCTCTTTGCCTGACCACCCAAGAACATGTCTTTGAGAGGCAATTTAGTCATTGTGGTTTCCGCAAAAAAAAGAGAAGACACCTCATATGGGATTTGCGACGCGACCGCGCCAAAAAAAAACCCATAGGAAGAAGAGAAGTGAGCGAGAGAGGGAGACAGAGAGAGAGAAAGAGAGAGAGAGAGAGAGAGAGAGAGAGAGAGAAAAAAGAGAGAGCGAAAGAGGAGAAAAAACCGCAAGCCATAAACTTATTCCTCTGGATTGTGACGTTTGTCTAAGAGAGCGTCAAACCTTTTTCATCTACCTTTCGTCTATAGTTCTCTCTCTCTCTCCCTCTCTCCATCTCTCTCCTTCTCTCTCCTTCTCTCTCCATCTCTCTATCTCTCTCTCTCTCTCTCTCTTCCTACGTTTTGCTACTCTACTTATTCCTTTCTTTGTCCCGCAATTTATTCATCTCCCTCTTTTTCCTGTTCTCACCTGTCTTTCTCTTTCTTTCTCTACATCTCTATCCTGCTCTCCCTTAATCCCTCTGTCCCTCGCTCTCTCTATCTCTCTCTCTCTCTCTCAAGTACATCCTCGTCACGCTCTTCAATTGCAGGTTCTCCTCATCTCTCCACCGTCCATTTCGCAGTCTTCAATCAATCGGGCGCACAGGGCCTGCCTGTGTTGCCATTCTTGACCAGTCAATGGAAGCAAATTGGGAGGAGAGAAAAAAACCACTGACAAGAAACATTAGTTTCTTCTGAAAAAGTTAACTCACTCAACGCGTCGATGAGCAATAAAAGATCATGGTATGTGATAACTTATGCTCGCAGATAAACGCTTTACAAAAGGGGAGAAAATATAGAATTTATGTTTATGCATACCTACATATGCATATACCGTACTGCCAAACGGTTTTGTTTGAGGTCTCTTACGATGTAATGAGTATTACATTAATAACGCAAATATACGTATTTGAAGTGTACAGAATAAATCGCAGTGTAATCTTCACACTTATGTGAGAGGAGAACCAACCTCTGAAACCGTAGAAAGATGTTGTCTGCCTGGATGCGGCGAGTCGCTCCTCCGCTGGCGTCCAACTTTCCGCTGTCAGCGCCGTGCTTTCCTTCAGTGCCGGCGCCAGCGACACCTCCACCGCCGCCCGCTGACATCTCCCTGTGCGTGGCGTGTCTCACTCGAAAGTCGGGAGGACTCCTTCGCCAAGCTCCTTTAAAGAAGCCAAAAAACTCATGTTTGAAATCGCGCCATTTTGCCTGACACAAGGGAGAGAGAGAGCGATTTAGGGAGACTGCGAATACAGTGATCGGGAAGAATTCATATAGAATATAGAAGTTCAGTTTTGTGCTGCTCTAAAATGACACTAACTTCTTCGTTATTCTTACGGTGAACACGCGATTCAGCTATCAATTAATCATACATATGTATTTACCAAGCAATATATGCATAAAAACACGCGTTTTTTGCATAAAAACACGCGTTTTTTTGCTTTCTTGACAATTTTTTTTAGAATTGTAAAGAACACGCAAAAAATATACATGTACATACATACATATACATACACATAAATGAAAAGCACTCAAACAAAATATTAAGCGACAGGTTTTAGGTTTACTCTTTTTCTGCTTAACCAAGGAATCCTGAATCGTAGATCAGAAAAATGAATTCCTGAAAATGACCAGTTTCTGCTGCAAGACAATTCGGAAAGAAAGGAAAAAGAAGAAGAAGAAGATAATTGAGAGGTTTGCCGTCTCTCGAAAGTTCACGCGCGCAAATGGCCGGTGAAATTGATCGGAAAATCCCTCGAAATCGCCTGCTGCCGATTTAGCCGCCCTGAGGCAGGCAAGAGGAAGGGAGCAAGCCGGATTGAAGGAGGAATGAATGCGAACGACACACGGTCTGCAGGGGAGAGTGAGGAGGAAAAGGGAGAGAGAGAGACAGAGAGAGACAGAGAGAGGAAGAGAGAGAGAATTCGATAGAGTGAGAGGAGGTGAGAAGAGGGGGAGGTGGATAGAAAGGGCGAATGAGAGAGCGAGGTAGAAACGGAGAGAGAGAGAGGGAGAGATGAAGAGAGAGAGACGGTATAGAGAGAGAATATAGAGACAAGAGAGAGGGAGAGGTAGAGAGGGAGGGAGAGAGAGAGAGAGGCCAAGACACAGCGAAAGCGAAAACCCGACCTGCTCCTCCTCGCGACCACTTTCGCTTTCTCTTCACACGTCTCCCTTGATGCAACTGCGACCATTATCAAAAAGGCACAGAGGATAAGTGGAAGGGGGTGGGTGCCGGTGGCTAAATGGCCCTCTCACCGCCGGCTTAGGCTTGAGACGCCCGAGAAAGAGATGGCCCGAAAATCTTGACGTCCGGCTATAAGCCCTAGTACATTGACTCCATCTCATCACTGCCTGACAGTGCACAGTGCTCCAGGCTCCGCCCCTCGTCCTGTCCTTCATATTCATACCTACGAATTGCGCGTTTATGCAATCCTGTTTCATATGTTCTTCTTATCCCTCTTACCTTCGCTTATGCAACATGCGAAGTGAGTATACTCTATTGAACTCGCAAAGGGGAAAATAAAAATCACAAGGAAGGGGGAACGGTCTGTGGATGCGAGCGAAGGTTCCTCCTTGAAGATGAAGGACGTCTTGGTGGCCTTGGTGATCTACCAGAGTTGAAGCCGAATCCACGTCTTTAAAAGAAAAAAAATAAATCTTCTTATTTAATAAAAATAAAATGGAAAAGAAGAAAAAAATGTCTTTGGCAAAGGCACATACATATGTATGTATGTATGTATATACATGTAAACATGTAAATACATGCACATACACATGTAAATTACATACATATGCATGTATGTATGTATGAATGTATATGTATATACATACATACATACATATGTACTTTGAATTTTGCACTATATGTATCTACACTATTGATTCTTCAATAACTTTTAGAATATGAACTTTTGGCTTACAATTAGCATGCCAACGGATCCATCTTCGTCAGCTTACATCCGTCCTTTTCATTGACATGGAATACGACCGGTTCCGTTCTCATTGTCACTGCCAGCTGCACACTCTTTTTTCCTCCTCCTTCTCCTCGCTCATTCATAACTCCTCTTTAGGTGATGCTCAAGAAATGTGGCAGGAATTCTACTATTCCTATAAATGTACACAGACAAACACATTCACGTTTGTAATCAAATGTGAACACAGCCGGTTCTGATAAGGAAGAGAACACCACGCCTCTGGCATGGGAAAACACATGGGTGGAAGAGCAGTTCTGTAACATTTCCTGGAAATGGGAAAGAATGGAATGCAATACCGACAACCGCTCCCCTCAAAGTATTGACTCTGAAAGGTCAACCAGAGAGAATCCTATTCTTCTGTCATTTCCTCTAACAGAACGACTGCTCTAGTAGAACAACTCCTTCTAGCTGCACCTTATAAGAGCCACTAACACAGCATTCTAAGACATGCTCACATTCCCATTATCTTTCTTGCCGATCAGGATATATTTCATATAAATAAATAATCATGTCTAAATTACCTTTGTTCTGGACAAGTCCAACAGTTTAAACCGGATAACAATAAGTATTTTGCAAAATATACTTTATATTGCTTAGACAATAAGACAAAATTTTAATTTATAATTTTTGGCTTGACTAGTCGAACAGCAATAATTTCGACACATTATGCATATAAAAGTGTGACGGCTGAATCTGAGGCTTCTTGCCAATTTCTTAGTCTTCTTCTTCTGTTTCTCTTTTCTCCAATTTCTTCATATTCTCACAGTGTGAAAAAAGTTATCCTTGCTATTTTCCAACTGAACGTCATTGCTGACGAATCGCTTTCTTCTCAGTTCGGTTTTTCCACGCCTTTATTCTCTAATTCCTCTCACCGTTTCCAAGTATCGCTTTCTCTTTAACTCTCTTTTTCGCTTTCACTCATTCTCACTTTCTGTCTTTCTCCTCTTTCTCACTTTCTCTCTTATTCCCCACCACTCTTTCTCTCGTAATAGCAACATTTGTCAAAAAGAATTCGGCCAGGCTGGCGGCCGTTGTAGAGATGGAGGAGTTACGGTGCCAGAAAAGAACGATGATAATGATAATATCTTGCAGAGTTCGAGAAGAAGTGTGCCTCAAGATTCTTTCGCATTCTTACTATTGTCCCATTGATTTGGCTTGTTGCTTTACATGTAGAGGAGTAGGCAAATGTTCCCGCAAAAATCTTCCCTTGATATTTGGAAGAAAATTGTTATACAGACAAATCAATAATTTAAATCATATTTAATTCTCATTTTTATCAATGGAAATAAATTTCATTAGAAAAATGGGTCAGAAGATGATCCTGCAACTGCTTCTTCGTCTTCTTCTTCTCCTTCCATTGACCTCGCCGCTTTCATTTCTTATTGATAATGATAAAAAAGATAAATACAATTATTCGATTCATTCTATTTTGCACAAAATATGCAATTCTTTCACTACATTTGTTTGTAGTTTAAGAACTATGTATATCACGTACATATGTGCATAGAATTCAATAACATGTTATGTACAATACATATCATTTGGCTACAAATGCTCAGTTGCTCATTATATTTGGCAACATTGTCGAGAGATCGGTGAAGAAGGCGAACATGGTCGCCGCCTTACCATTAGACCAGATTAGAATTGACGAAGAGAAAAGGTGTGGATGGAAGAGAAGGAGATGGAGAAGCGAGAGCGAGAGAAAGAGAGAGAGAGAGAGAGAGAGAGAGAGAGAAAGAGAGAGAGAGAGAGAGAGAGAGAGAGAGAGAGAGAAAGGAGGGATGGCGAGAAAGAGAGTGAGATAGAAAGCGAAGAGATAGAGAGAGAAGGAGAGAGTTAATGCCGACGGAGTCTACCACGAACTCGAGCGCACGAAGGACGCCGGGGCCATCAATCGCACATGCTAGACATTAGACAGCTCTCCCCATGGGGGCATAGACGACCCCATCCCCCCCCCCGCCAAAGCATAAGAGGCTCATGAAACACCATATGAATACAATATTCGTCTTGTCTCTTCAAGCAGTTCGTTAGGCATATTTAAGAATATATATAGAATATATTGCAAGCGAACACGAATATATATACATATGTATGTACATATCAGTTGGAAAAACACAAAAGAATGTGGAAAAGGGTGTACATCGATCGGATCAGCTTTATTTCTCTCACATTGTTACAGACATGGCAAACCATCCCTACTTCGGGCTTACGCTTGCTATTGCTTCATCACGCCCGCAACGTGCTTCGAACCCTGACAATCCGCGCACTGCTTGGGAGCTAGCCAATACACGACATCGGCTAGTAATTTATGGTTGAAACATCTCTTCTTATCCAGTGTAACTAGGACACTTATAAAATGAAAGCTAGTCTCTCCACTTGTGCCACGGATTCTCAACTCTGTTTGGATGAATGTATAGATGGTAGCCAAAACATTCGACGTCTCACGGATAAGAGCCTTTTCCGGGATGAAACTGGCGTCCATGACTCTTGATAAAGATATTAAACGACACTGGAATAACCGGTTATCAACACTCCGAGATAATAAGAGTGAACTGTGTTTTATCACATAAACTCTGAACACACTCAATATGGATTTATTATGCGTGAGTATGCTTAAAAGTGCTTCTCGATTACTGCGTGGTGGGCGGGGGTATTGAGATTTTGGGGTGGGGTTTTTTTTGGATTATAAATGAATGTAGGGGCTATGAAATGCTATTGGTTTGGTTTTTTTTGTGGGTTTTGGGTTTAGGGTCGGCGCTGGAGCCGGCTTCCAAAGTTGCAACTTTTTGGCGCGAGGTTGCGCTGGGTTTGCGAGTTTGAGCGATTGGATCTTTTGAACGGTGAGGAATTGGTGAATGAAAAAATATGAGTCGATAGCCCATGTCTTAATTATTAAGATTCCTGTTCGGTTCTGGTTTCCTGCCCCAGGGGTGGAAATTTTTTCCAGAACTAATCGTGTTCAGCACCTATACTTTGGAGTTTTGGATATGTAGTTCTACCATTGTTTAAATTTTATTTTAAATACAATAAATTACACAAATGTTCTCATAGCTTCGAGATATGCACGAATGCGCGTGCATATGTACCATGTGTTGAGCAGGCTAGCTCCCAGTGAGCAGGAAGGAAGAGATCAGTTAGAGAACATGAAGAGAGAGAAAGAGAGCACGCTATGAAGAGAGTGACGAGAGAAGCAGAGCACGCTGTGCAAATGCAGCATAAGATCCATACAGTGCGTTCTGTGCGCGTCTTCCCATACGACAGCTACTTTCAAGGCAAATATAACCTGTCTAGTACATTAGGATTCAAATTTATTTTAACCCCTTTATAATTAATGTTATTCGTCACTTCAATTTACAGTCAATTGCCATTTCTTTTGCGCTCGCTGCTGCAACCCCTCAATCAGTCACGGTTTACGCTCAATGCTTCCCAAATTACATACAAATAACTAAGGTACATATATCACCTATTCTAATATAATTCGGATTTAACAACGTTCTCTTGAACGGTTAGTTTCATTCGCCTCGATCATGTAATAACGATTTGCTCATTCAGTTCCCGAATTTCATCGTCAGAACACGTTGTCTTCTTTATATGCTTAATGCTCTTACACTTTGTCTTCTCTCCTTTACCTTACTTACATATTTCACTCCCCCGCGAAACGATGCTATGATGTATTGAGTTGTATTTAATCATCTTTATTATAGCCTGAATGACAAGGGCACGCACGACTTCCTAAATGAATCTGGTTTCCTTAATAAAGATTTGTAAAGAGACCAACTCGAGTAATAAATACAAATGTATGACTTTCGGCTGAAAGCCGAATTCGACGTTAAGTTGCTGCTCGAATGAATTCGATGATTCGTCGAAGAACTTCACACGAGGGGTGAATTCCGCACTCTCAGGAGAGATCGACTGCGTTGACATCTACCGCTTCTGACGACCATCCATTCGGATATTATCTGACGATTAATAGAGATGATCATTATGCTAATCCAAAAGAGAAAGAATGAATAAACCTGGATAGCCAAGGAAATCAAATGGTTGTAGTTTTAAGTCCAGTGTAGTATACATAAAAATAAGTTTTTTTTTTAAAAATATACTTACATTTCGCACTCTTTGGCGCTTCCATAATAAAAATGGAATAGTGCTATTAAGCATACAATATTAAAATAAACATCCTTGAAGCATTAAAATGGTTTATTTGCCTATTTTTGATGCGATTTGTATGTGGATTCAAAAGTTAAATAACCCTTTATTATGGTTGTTCTCTCTCTTGATTAGAAGAGAACGGCAGGTGTATGCTGCCAGTTTGTTGAAGTCGCGTGTACGGCGACAGGCTAAACTGGTAAAGGGCATATTCGATTTGTTATAAGATTATTTCGCGCTGGAATGAATGAATAAAGTAAAAGAGAGAAAACAATGTGAAACATAAAAAAGGCAAAACGTGTTCTAACGATGAAATTCGAGAACATTTAAGATGCGAATTAAACTGTAGCAGAGTACGTTGCTAGATCCTTATTATATGCTAGACTAGGAATACATTAAGTTGAGATGCGAATAATTAGGCGAGGATTAAACGAGTATGGCAACTGAATGCAAATGAGAGGACCATTGAGTATTAATTGGAGTGATGAACAACATTAATTAGAAACGAGCTCAAATAAATATGGATCCTCGTCAACTAGAAATGTGGTATTATTCGCGATATTTGGCTTGAAAGAAGAGTTCGTATGGGAAGACGCGCACAGAACGCGCTGAATACATTGTATGCGGCATTTGTGCAACGATGCTCTGCTTCTCAAGTGTCTCCCTCCACAGTCTGCTCTCTCTTTCTTCATGCTCTCTAACTGCCCCTGTCATCTCTTCCTTCCTGCTCACTGATGGTGAGAGCTGACCTGCTCAATAGATGGTACATATGTATGTATGTACATACATACGTACTTATTTTGAAGCTTTGAAAACATTTGGGTCATTGATTGTATATAAAATAAAACTTAAACAATGGCAGAACTATCCAAAACTCCAATGTATGAGTACTGAACACAATTATTTCTGGAAAAGAAGACGACGAAAAAAGGGCATGGTGAATAAACTTTTACTGACATTGAGATAATATTTTTAATGTGTATTCCAAATTTTCATGCGAAGCTCAATTTTTTTATCTCTCTGGTTCTCTCAGTAGCTACAACGGAGCCACCTCTAACTGGTTGAGGAGAACCAGCCAAATTTCCTGTAATAACATACATATATTATTTTGCAGGTTTAATTCTCATGAAATAACCATACGACTGGAAATTTTTTAAAACAAATATGATGTTACTACTTTCATCCTTGAGGACCTTAGTCATACATATGTTCATCACTCTATTCTCTCCCTCCCTCTCCTCCCTCCTAATTCATTCGTTTTCTTTTCAGTCTCGCAGCAATCGTTTAGTCATATTTAATTGTGACTTGAATTCCATGCGTCCACGGTTCACTTTTGTTATCGGTTAAATACCATTAAGAGTGACAAGTTTATTGTGGTAGTCTATCATAACGTTTGCTGCAAAGTAGAGAACACATATTTGTAGATATGTGATGGGAGAAAGAAAGGAGGGGAGGGCCATGTGGAGAGCCAGGCTCTCATAAACATCATTTTTTTGAACTGTAGCGGGTCCTACATCGCTTCGGCGCGAGGAAAGCAGCCAGCCACGGTCAGCTGCGACGCTTCGTCTACGAACATTCTCGCTGTTCCGACCGTTGAAAGCCCAATTCTTAAGGAGAGATTCAAGATGTATGTATATATATTCGGCTTATGCCAAATGACAAGATCAGAAATACAAGAAATTTCAAGGGCATCTTCGGTAGATATTGAGATTTGCTGACTGCTGTGACATATGTAATCGTGGCGCTTCTGCTTCACAACTGCTGCGTTTCGATCACAGGCGTGGGTTTTTTCCTGATATTTTCCCTGAGATATGTCTCTGGAAGGATGGCACTTGTAGAACTGCTCTTATAGCTTACTATAATCAGAATTACAATCATTATAATGCGATAATATGACAATCGACACAACCTGCATTGTCGGATCTGCAGTCAACCTTCTTGATTATTAATTTCACAGCGTTTTGTCCCCTCTAGTTTGAGCGGCTTCTGATGAAAAACTAATTTACGGACAGATTCGTGGTTTTAACTAATCAACGGATGGGATTTATGGTTTTTGACCGTGAATTAGATTGGGTTTCCTATGTTTCCTACGCGTGCGGTCGCGTTGCTTTTTAGGACTTGGCTGCGCGTTCTTTTTATTTCTTTTTTGTCGCCGAGTGTTACGTTGGTAATTCTTTTAGTTTAATCTTTTTTTTAGCTTTAATTTCCACGATGCCATACCAGCCGCGCCAATTCACCTCAAGCATTCGCCATCGCGAGCAGGCGACTTCTCAGACCGACAGGTTCGGTCCAGGAAATATTAGATTTTGACCTTTTTTGTGTGTTCTCTATGTTCCTTGTGCGCTTTGAGAGAGTCGCTCCAGTTTCTCGTCTCCGTTCACAATGACAAGATGAGAGAGCGCTCGCAGCAGGCTGCAGCGCCCACTTCTCAGGAATCCGCGGAATCTCGACAGATTCAGCAAGACGAGTTAGTTAAATCCAAGATGAATTGAATATTGTTTGTGCCGAACAATTTAGATTCTTTTGCAAAATATGATTACTTATTTCGATGTATCTTTGCAGAGCAGTGCCTATGGACGCGTCCGTGCTTCCTGCAGGACAAGTTCAGCCTCTTCCCGCCCAAGCCCTAAGGTTATTCGTTTGTTCATTTCACAATATCCTGAGCAAACTTGATATTTATAGTTCATCTTCGCAAGGGCAGCGTCCCGTCCCGAAGTCTTGGACGCGCAAGACTTACAGGTAACTAAATTTCTTGTAATAAGTTGTGAAAATAGTTGCATGTTTAATTGAGAAAAGCAAGAAACTCAATTTTCAGCAACTCTCGTCAGAGAAGCTTCAACTCGCGCCCACCGACCTTCGGCAACGTCAACGTCGCTGCGGGTGCCACTTTCAGTGGCACGATCGTCTACAACACCGTTGCTGGGCGAGGAGGCGGGTGGCGCCCGACTCACCGAGGAAAAAGAAGTGGCCGGCCGAGAATGGTCCCGAATGTGGAAGATGTGCCCACCCAGTGAACTGTGAAATGGTACTGTGATGCTTTTTTATATTGATAGTCTGTAATGGTGGCTCATTTTAATATTAGAGAGAAAGAGAGAGGAAAGGAGGCGGTTCATGTCAGGGCACCCACTGCGTGAGATGGGTCAAGCCGAACGAGAAGATGTCGGCGAAGGAATTCGACGCGCAGACAGAACATAAAAGTACTCTATGATCTTAAATGTGCTTTGTTAAAATGAGCAAAACTGTTCGTGCCGAAGGGGTATTGAACCTGCTATCGAAAACTTGCCCCGGAACTAAACCAAATTTTATAAATAGTAATGTTATAGTATAACCATTTATCTCCCTTTGCTTTTTTTCTTTCTTGACTCGGGCTTAAACTTCATTTTTTCTCCCTCTTTTATCAGTCTTATATTACGACTTTCGTTCCCAGACTGGTACCCGACAGTAAAGTAGTGATCCGTAACAAGATATAGATCTGATACACGTTGAATGTAGTTAGCGTTGAAGATTGTGGTACTAGTAGGGTGTTCATGTTTGAAAGGCCGGTGCTTATTTATTTGCATCACTTTTTTACTGATCATAGTAATTTCGGGTTTCCAGGTTGTAACGAGCAGGGAGGGACCGGAATCGATCATGGACGAGAGGCGATCATGTAGGGCCTGGCCGGCTTGCGAGGTTCCTTGATCTTTCGTCCAATGATCTTTCGTCCACTGATTTTTTGTCTAATGATCTTTCGTCCCCTTTTTTTATTAACGAGCAAGGCACAATAAGCTATTCTAATGAAAAATTAGGGTGATCCTAACGGTCACTTCGTTCCCTCCGTCGCCCTCCATAACCTCTGTTTGGAACCCCGCTCTCTCAGATGCTCGCTCACAACCATCCGTAGAGGACTTGGGCCCCGGGAGCGGCTTGGTTTTCACCTTTAGATGTAGGATAGAGTTATGGCTTTAAATTTTAGTCATTGGTTTGCAGGTTACATTTCTCATGTCAGGTGTGACAGGGTTTTGGTAGGGCTATTGTGTTTGGAGCAAAGAAGAGGGGAGGGAGTTTCAACCTCAGGCGGGGTGGTCATATTCACGCAAGGTAGACGTTTGCCTGGGAAGGTGGATGCCACCCTAGTGGTCAACCAAACTACCCGAAGAAGCAAGAATTCGGCACTGGATAAAGGCCGCGCTGCACTGCTCAAAGCCACGCGGCCCCTGAATGAAGCCTCTGGCCTCTCCCAGAATTGCTGAACCTGCCGTCGCCGTCCGAACCTGCACACTGAGCTGCTTGTTCGTAAAGGGAACAGGAACAAAAGTTCCCAAATGGTACGATGACCAAAAGCTGGTGGGCAAAACTGAGCTGACGCCTTCCCGGTTTATATCTTTGGACGCCAAGGCCGTGCTCGGCTACCTATGGCTATCCATGCTGAAATACCTCTCCAAGCCCGAAGTCGGGAAGTGAGAAGGTGCTGTAGTTGTCGACAACTGGTGGTTGTTCTGTTTGGTATATTTATTCTTGCGCAGCGTCTTCTCGACTAGCAGGAACTAAAGGAAGCCGGATTGCGCGTCTCAAGCTGAGTTTCCCTCCGAGCTAATTCAGCAAGAGGAAATAAGACAATCTGAACAACCCACGGGGGGTTAGCCCAGTAGAAACGCGATCTTTCAATAAAAATACAGTAGGACAGGGAAATGTTAATTTCCAATGGGGCACCAGTTTGAATATTTTTGCGGGAAACATTTCGAGAACAATGATGGACGGTTGCCGATATTCGGTCCGTTTCTGTGAGCGCACTCATTTTCGCACTAATATTGCTGAAAGACCGACTTAACCCGCCGTGAACCGCCTACGAGTAGTTGTCTACTTCCGTCAAATTTCACTTATTTACCTCTACTGGGAATTACTCATGACAATAGCTTATTTGTGCCTTGCTCGTTAATATTTAAAAAAAGGGGACGAAAGATCATTAGACGAAAAATCAGTGGAAGAAAGATCATTGGACGAAAGATCATTCGTCCAATTATACATATGTATGTCATTCGGAAACTCCATCATACATTTTACAATCAAATAGAACTACGTTCTGGAAAAGCTGCATTTATTTTGCAAATATCTAGCATGGTGTTTTCAATTTAAAACTCCCGGCATTCATTCCATAATATATCCTCGAGAACTTTGACAACGTCAAGCGGGAGATTTTTTAATTGCTGTATCTGTTCGAGGGGACCATAACTATTCTCCTGGCACAATTAGAAAGCAATTCTCGAAGTATATCAATTCCTAAAATATCAAACATTTATAAATTTCTATTCAACAATATACTTTTCAATAAAGTATTTCCATGCAAGTGGAGTAAGAGGTCCGTTACAGGCAACAACTTCAGGAAAGATTTTGAATATGAACTTGAAACAATAACCCAATTCGTTAACACGCAGTTGAGAAGTATAGAAAGAAAGATCGTTGTTAGTAGCAAGAATCATTGGAGTCCTACGAAGAACTTGTTCTTGTTCGTATTTGACACCTATAGCTACGCACGTCTGATGGCCTCCAGAAATGTTCTTGAATGTTTCTATGGTCTTGTCAGTAATTTTTGGTTCGTTGTCAAGACATATATTGATTAAGTCTTCGTAAGGTTCGTCACATGGATCAGGGTTGGAAGAGATACATATGTAGTAGTTCGGACACTCCCATGGAAGTGAGTTTGGCGCGTATCCATCTCGCCAGTAAATCAATGGGATCTCAAGATACTCAACCTATGGTGAATGGAGCTCCCGCAACAGGAGGAGGTGCTCCAGCAGGCGATTCGGCTACTCCAGGTCTTTATGATAGATCAGTTGTTGCACCAGAATTTAATGTCGGCGGAGGAACTTTACGAAAAGTGTATAGAAAAGTTAATACATTTTCTGTTAATGTTAATGAACTTAAAAGTGGTCAGTATGAAGTTAGTACTGCCGGGTATGTAAGGAATGTTGCTCATATGGTTCCTTGGCTTCACCAGTCATTTTATATGAACGATACTGAAATTGGTATTCTCAATACTATTGCTAGAAAGTACAAGTATAACGAGTTTGGATTCAAAATTTCTAATATTACAACTCATTCTATGAATATTGCTGGAACTTCAGATCCTCATTTTAGTGGTAACTATGGAGGAATTATTGGATATGCCGCTAATGTGTCATCAGAAGAATTTGGTCCTTGGTATGGTAGTAACTCTGCTGGAGATTATTACATTAGTGCTGATGTTGGAGAAATGCTGTCTCGAAATAATAGAGGAAATGGAATACAAAACTGGCCCTTTCATCTATCTCTTATGTCTCAAAATATTGGATACACAGATCAGTCTTTGACTGCTGGTAACAAAATGTTTCTTAAATATCCAGATGTGTTTAAAAGAGCTGGTCATGTAATTGGAGGTTTGCCATTAATGGGTGCATATCATAAGATAAAGAATGATAGATGGCGTACCACATTGGGTATGCAAGGAGGCAGTACATATTTTCATGTACTACCAAATACAAAGAAAGGTCTTCCTCCTAACGCATACGCCAACGATAAATTTGGAAGTTCTTCCCCATATCATGAATTAGGTGTTGCTTACCATGACAAATATGATTGGAGTTATGATAATCTATTACCAAAACCGAGTACTCAACTTACTAATTGCTCAATTGTAAGTACTGATATAATTGGAAATGCTTATATGGATGTTTCTAATATTGAAGACTATACTAGAAATCAATGTAAAGATTTGTTCTACTTTATGTTTCAAATTCCCATGCCTACTGGAATCGAGCTATTCCTCAAGTATTTGTAACCTTTACAATCGAATCAGAATGTGAAGTAGAATATCTTCCTCTTACAAACGATGACTTTGGTCAACAAGATCAAATCTTTGCTGTAACTGATACTGGCGCTGGAGGAGTTACTTCTCCTACTAGAATGGATACTCATCATGAAAATCCTTCTGCTATGCGTGCTTCCCAACTTCATAACATTTTCCAAGGCACTGGAATAGGTGATATGTATAAGCTAGAGTTGAAGAATAGATTGAATACTAAGGGAAATGTCAATACTCCCCATACTGGAAATGTAACTTCTCATTATTACAGTAGAAATTTCTTGATGAATCCTGAATCTAGACCTAGCATTAATGCTAGTGGAGTTATCAACAATAATAACAGTATTTACGCCAATTTGTTCAACTGATTTATTCAACATGTTCTTCGATAAAGTCTTTCCATATAAGCGGATTAAGCGGACCTGCACAATCAATCAATGCTGGAAACGTATTGAATATATACTTGAAGCATCGGGCCTCTAGAGCAAGCTCATTGACTCTTCGCTGAGTTGTATACACACAAAGGTTCGAATTGGTTGCAAGGATAATTGGAGTTCTACGCAAAACTTGCTCAGACTTATACTTTACATCGATAGCTACGTCATGGCCCTCACAAACATTTTTAATAGTTTCTACTGTCTTATCAGTAATTTTGGGCTCATTAACTAAACAGACGCGTTGATTGATCATTGGAGCGAATTCAAAGGAAGAATTTCCGCTCATCTGCTGGGACTGAGAATAGAACATACATCCTTCAACAATCGAATTGGCAACAAGAGTTTTTCCTCCATTAGGAAGTCCGAATAGCATAATAGCATTTTTCTTTGGGAGTTTTCTTTCTACTATGCACATCAGATGATTCGCGAATTCGAACGGAGCAGCCTTTTCATGGATAGGGTAGCAGTAGACATCTCCATCGGTAAGTCCATCGAGGGAATATGAATTGTGGTTACAGCTACATATGTATATACATATATCATGAATTGAGGCAGGAACAAAAACAAAAAGATGACTTACGATTCATGAGTTCAAGCAGATACATACGAATATCGAGCCAAGTGTAGGTTGGCAATAAAGTCGAAGTCGCCTTGTTTATGAAAGCAGTGACCTGAAAGAGTTATCAAATTTTCAAGCAAAAATGGCTTTTTTAACGCACGCTGCTGCAAATGGCATGCAAATTCGCAACGAATCAAAGATAACTGTTTAAAAAACGCAAAGGTGGAGAGTGACGGAGGCCAGCAGTGAGGATACCTGCCTACACTGATGGACAGTCGGCAGTGATAACGCTTACCAACAGAGGAAATTAATCTTTGTCTCTCACTCTCCCTCTCTCACTCTCTTTCTTTCGCTCCCTCTTTCTTCTTCTCTGTCAGCTGTCAGCTTATTCTGCCTTTATTCACAATCACTTCCTGCTTATCTCTCACATGCCGATTCATCTCTTGTGCCTATCGTCCATCTTTCTTCCTGCTTCTTTCCACTTTTTCATTTGTGTTCGGCCTTCAATTTGAGCGAATGCAAGCCATGAGAGCGAAGCCGCCTCGTGCCTCATCTTCAGGTTGCCATCCAAAAGCCAGCGAGCCTGGCAGCAGCAATGTCTTACACGATTCGGCGTTCGACAGAATAAAAAAAAACTGGAATTTAGTTCATAAGCGAAATGGATGAACGCTTTGATACTCGTAGATTTGAGATTGACAATTTGGATATATATGAACAGATGATTGTCACTCACAAGTTGATGCAAACGAGATTGTTGCGGGACCGAAACGATGCGAAGAGCCTTGGCTCGTCTTATATTATATATTAATAAATATATATTTTTAAAAAGTGGTATTTAGCAAAACATTCAAAATACAATAGTGTGACCAAGTTGGCGTCACTGGGAATGGGAGAACGCTATCCCAGCAACTCACCACTGAGAAGCGAGAGAATGATATTACAGTACATCAGGATTTGGATAATGAAATATGGAGACAATTGCTCAAAGTGTTCAGAAGATTTTGCTTTTATTTTGAGCATTCTCGTTAGACCATCAATGGATCTTTCTCTCTCTCCCACGATCTCGGGCTCTCTCGCTCTCGTTCTCAAACTAACCAGTAGACTCAAATGAATATACTTTAATGCTTTAAAAAATATATTTGGAATCTAATTTTTTCTAAATATATGGAATTTCAAAATTAGATTGATAGTCATTCCTCAGTCAAAAGGTGCGATCGAACGTAGTATAGACCGCTGGGATGTGGGCGATAACCCAGCGGCTCCGGACCTACACACTGAAAGATGTTCTGACGGCGTTTATAAGCGCCCAGCTTTCTAGACTCCCTATGTTAGCCGAGTTTCCTGTTATTCTACATTGTCTTTTCCAAGCGAGGCGCCATTGGTCACCAGGTGAGAGAGCGAGAATCGAGAAGCATTTGAGAACAAAGACACTGGAGAAAGATCATGCAGGACAAAATCATGTTTTTCTTCTCCGAAGATAAAAAAACATTAATTAAAATTGGAGAGGTATGCATGTAAATGTAAAGAGACTCTTAAAAAAAAAAAAGAAATTGCGCCTGTGAAGAAGAAGAATATCTGAAAGTATGAAAAGAAGTAACGAACTAGAGAACTAAAAAAAAAAATTTCCCTCCACTTTGGATATGAACGATACAACAATACATACATTAGGTTTGATTCATGCATTATACAGTTACAAGATTTTAGATTTTACAATTGGCCGTCCAGACGCCCTTGGCACAGAGGGGATGAAGACATGGTTCTCGCATTCGAGCTTCTTATCAGATGACACCTTCAATGATTCAAAAAAAAAACTCCCTTTGGAATTTGCCTGTAAAATGTGGGGGAATTAAAAAGAAATTGTGTGTAGTAATCACGAATTGTTTGTGGAGTTGAGAGATGAGAGGATAGGGAGATAGAAGGATGAGTAGTCAATAGGAATTAGAAAGGATATCAGAGAGAGAGAGAGAAATGGGGGGGGGGGGTCGGGCACAGATCGGTCTCTTTTCCTCTATTCCCACAAAGGCGCAGCTTTCCCTTTCATCAGCTGTAGCAAAATCAAATGAAACTGCCACAATCTCTTCTTTAATGAATTTCACCCAACAATTTGCAACAACAAGCTTCAACACACCTCGAATAGAATACAGATAAGTATTGTTTTTTAAAGCGAGCGACGAAAGTCCTTTTTCAATTAAAAATCAAACTTTTATATTAACATTTTTATTAAATTAGTTAAAAGTCCAAAATAATATTTTCAGTTATAAATATTATTTTGTAATGTAACACACCTGGTTAGACGGGTCTGTCGGTATCATCGCCATACAGTCGCAGTTGTTGCGAGCGATGTGGTGGTTATTCGCGGTGGTCTGATATCTACTGTGAGTTAAGAAGAGGTTTTTTAGATTTGTATTAACTTATAGTTAATAATCATAAATATTATTTTGTAAGTAAATATTGAGAATTCCACCTTGTTATTGAGGGGTGCGTCGGCTGCATCGCCATGCATGCCTTAGTCTGCAGAAAGACGTAGTAAAGACACATTGTGATATCACATACATACATTCATATTAGGATCTCGAGATCGATGTACATTTGGTAGAAGAAAAAGTGTAAGAGAGAGAGATAGTGAGAGATATATAGAGAGAGAGAAAGAGAGAGAGAGAAGGGAGAGAGAGAAAGATGGAGAGAAAAAAATAACATGCAGCTAGTTTTTTTCGCTCTCAATCGCTCTCTCTCTCTCTCTCTCTCTCTCTCTCTCTCTCTGATAGATTTAATTTCCTACCAAATGTACATCGATCTCGAAAAATCTAAGAGAGATGGAAAGAAAAAAACTTTCGAGAAATAAATGGCACAATTATTGAGCTAACAATAATAAAAATAAAACCTGGTTGCTTGCGAAAGGAGCGCATCATCCGTGCAGTAGAACTGCTCCACCGCTCCACAGGCTGCAGCGTCTGGAGCCTGAAAGAGGGCACGAGATTGAGAGAGAAATATAGAATGAAAGAAAGAGCGAGCGAGTGAGAGAAAGATTGAGTGGTAGGGAGAAAAAACTATATGAACTATATGGTACAATTATTGACTAAATATTAAAAATAATAATAAAACCTGGTATTTAACGGCTGCGCATACGCTACAAGTTGCCGTAGTGGTTGTTGGGTTTGTCTCGCCTGCATGAGGGAGTAGAGGGAGCATATGCGGAAAAGGGAGAAGGGAAGGACAGGGCCGGGCCAGCCGCCGGGATGAGCCAAGGCAACACTGACCGCTTTGCCGACGTTGGCGGGCGCCAGCCGGTTAGCCGTTCGAACATGATGGATGTATTTGATTGAAAATAGTTTTGGCATCAAGCATTAACATAGATGTAACTACATACAACAAATATACTTTCAATACCTTGGCCTATCACACGCAAGAAAAGAGGCGTAGTCTTTTAATTTCTAAATATTTTCACTCTCTCACTATTCATAGTGACGTGTTGAACATTTCTGATCTTTCTCTGTTATTCAAGCCCAGCTATTATATGACACGCTGCAATAAATATTATTAGGCAGTTTGTATTGTCAATCCGTGTAACTTTGGCGGTGATGTCAGCAAACATTATGACTCTAGCCTTCCTTCATATTCCGTTTCTTTTGGCAAGTTCTGTCAATAAGCTTCTTTTGCGATTACATTATGCTCTTCTAATATTGCTTTCCACTGTCCATATAAAAGTCCATCTTGCCCTGCTGCTGATTTCATTGCTAGACAAGATAAGATTCATGACACCGTTCTAGATCTTAATGGTCACATCACTGCCTTTCATTTTCAATTCGCCCTGAAATCAATTCGAGCTTGCACGCCGTCTGTTCCATGCACTCTCGCGCCCTCTTGCTCCCTTCTTTCTCTCTGCCACTCTCACGAAAAAAATAACATGCAGCTAGTTTTTTTCGCTCTCAATCGCTCTCTCTCTCTCTCTCTCTCTCTCTCTCTGATAGATTTAATTTCCTACCAAATGTACATCGATCTCGAAAAATCTAAGAGAGATGGAAAGAAAAAAACTTTCGAGAAATAAATGGCACAATTATTGAGCTAACAATAATAAAAATAAAACCTGCCGCGCGTTTAATCTGTCCAAAGTTTGTAACATGTTCTGAACGCTTGTTCGCAACATTGGTGTTGTTGTCACAGGCTGAGAACAAGCTGGCAACATTCGAAGCTCATCACATTCTAACAAACCTCTGCAAATGTTTTGTGAGCACGGGGATTCGAACCCTAGACTTGCAAACTGCAACGCAGTCACGTTACCCACGAGACCACTCGGCTACTTGAGAACGGCCCAGCTGTAGCAGTACACAATCTTTGCCTTATCGGAAACCAACATATTATCTCCTACCTGACAATGAACGAGAAAACATTTTAACATATATTTTCGGATTCTTGTATCCCTGCTCTAGTGCACATAAAAACCGCCTTTTTCTTTAGAAAAATGTAGGATAGAGAGAGACGCAACACCTTGGCTCTCTCTAAGTTGTTTTCTCAAAATAAATGTAAACAATTGGGGCATATTTTTTCTCAGACTTCGGATGAGGAAACTTCTTTTTAAATTGTAATCGTTCAAACTTACTTTTACACAACATAAAATAGTTCAAAAAATCCGCCTTTCTTTATAGAACAAGGTAGAATAGAGAGAGACGCAACTTCTGAGCTCTCTCTAACTGTTTTATGCTAAATTACAGACTTTTGAGTACATATGGTTGCATGTCTTGAATGGCGCTTGGCAACTTGCCAAGCTGCGAGAGAGACACTTTATCGTTGTACTTTAATTACATAAGATGCATCAGAAGAACCGCTTTTCTCTGCTGCATCCGACTCCATTGAGAGAGGCGACTCCTTTAGGCTCTCTTTATTTTTAATTATATTTTAAATAGCTTTTGTGCACATTTGGCTGCATCTCTTGATACCGTTGCCAAGATACGCAACGCGTCCGCGCCTCTACCTGGCTCGCTCGCTATTGGTCGAATCCTGAAATGGGCCAATGAGCGAGTGGGGCGGTGCTACCGCGGGCTCGGCTATCTCGCGTGTCGCAGGCTCGAGGGGGGCAGAGTGGGAGGCAGGCAACGAGTGGCGACGTCTTTTTTCTCTGCCATGTGCTATTTCGTTGGTGACGAGCAAAAGCACACCGGAGCAGCTTTTGCTCGCCACAACCTGCGTCTCCATCTTTGCGTTGTCTCTACATTTTCGTGCTTGTTCTGACCAAGTGACCACTTCAGAAGTTAGAAACAGGAAGTGCACACAAGCGATAAAGTGATCACAAGCTGGATACATGTTCGGAACCCATGTGTATTAAGATGGGCTGGAACACTGCCAATTCTTTTGTTTCGAACATGTGTTAAACAAGATTGTTTTGAACAAGTTTCAAACTTTAGACAGATTAAAGGCGCGGCTGGTTGCTTGCGAAAGGAGCGCATCATCCGTGCAGTAGAACTGCTCCACCGCTCCACAGGCTGCAGCGTCTGGAACCTGAAAGAGGGCACGAGATATAGAATGAAAGAAAGAGCGAGCGAGTGAGAGAAAGATTGAGAGGTAGGGAGAAAAAACTATATGAACTATATGGTACAATTTTTGACTAAATATTAAAAATAATAATAAAACCTGGTATTTAACGGCTGCGCATACGCTACAAGTTGCCGTAGTGGTTGTTGGGTTTGTCTCGCCTGCATGAGGGAGTAGAGGGAGCATATGCGGAAAAGGGAGAAGGGAAGGACAGGGCCGGGCCAGCCGCCGGGATGAGCCAAGGCAACACTGACCGCTTTGCCGACGTTGGCGGGCGCCAGCTGGTTAGCCATTCGAACATGATGGATGTATTTGATTGAAAATAGTTTTGGCATCAAGCATTAACATAGATGTAACTACATACAACAAATATACTTTCAATATCTTGGCCTATCACACGCAAGAAAAGAGGCGTAGTCTTTTAATTTCTAAATATTTTCACTCTCTCACTATTCATAGTGATTATGCCCGTGTTGAACATTTCTGATCTTTCTCTGTTATTCAAGCCCATCTATTATATGACACGCTGCAATAAATATTATTAGGCAGTTTGTATTGTCAATCCGTGTAACTTTGGCGGTGATGTCAGCAAACATTATGACTCTAGCCTTCCTTCATATTCCGTTTCTTTTGGCAAGTTCTGTCAATAAGCTTCTTTTGCGATTACATTATGCTCTTCTAATATTGCTTTCCACTGTCCATATAAAAGTCCATCTTGCCCTGCTGCTGATTTCATTGCTAGACAAGATAAGATTCATGACACCGTTCTAGATCTTAATGGTCACATCACTGCCTTTCATTTTCAATTCGCCCTGAAATCAATTCGAGCTTGCATGACCCTATCTCGCCGTCTGTTCCATGCACTCTCGCGCCCTCTTACTCCCTTCTTTTTCTCTGCCACTCTCACTCTCTCTCTCGCGCTCGCGCGCTCTCTCTCTCTCCCTCTCTCTCGCTCTCTATCTCAACACATCTCTAAATTCACTCGTAATCTATCGCTGGTGGATCTAGATCTTTCAACTGACAGCTCGGTTGGTACATATTTCCGTGCATCCTCCCACCCCCAGGTGCCTAAATTGCAAACATCTCCTGTTGCTTATCTCGCTTCCATCCCTTGCACCCCAGTCACCCTTCAAGAAAAAGATGTTAGGCGCGCTAGTTATGCATAAATTAACACCTTCTTGTTGACGATTAATTGGATAGACTAAGCTCGACCGATTCAAAAATAGCGCTGACTTGTAACTCGTTATACAAATCCCCAAATCCCGCTCATCTCTTGGTCTGTTACCCTTTTGCATGTATGTACATATATGCATTCATACATATATATGTATATATAATATATCTTTAGCTCTTTCGTCATACAAGCAATTTCAACCCGATGGCAGCATAAATCTGCCGGGAACGTGAAGGGACAACACGCTATAAAAGGTAATGCACGTTTGTTTAGAAATATTAATTTTCTCAAAAAGTATATGCCATATTTTTCATGTTATGCTTTCTATTGTTTTATGTACATTCTTTCCTACTCTCAGCAACTCTCTTATCTCTGAGGAAGAGAACTTCCTTCCTGATGACTTCAATTCGACCATTCGATGTCCTAGCCAGTTGAATACATGGAGACTACACTCGCCATCTGCCTCATTTTTGCGACTCTCTTACATGAAGGTATAACAAGTTTACAACTTTATTCCACAAGTCCGTGGACCGAAGCTCGGTGGGTATGCCATGAAATATTCATTCATCTTGAGGTATTTCCTACTTTAATCGAAAAATCATAGCTAAATTTATATTATATATCATTGTTTAGTTATTGAAAATAATCTACTTTCACAATGATCACCAAGAAAAACACCTATTCCTATGCTTGCTGCATAAATAGAAGCGATTGAACGAATGTAATTCAAACCGTTGCAGGTTAGAGCAGAAATAGTTTGCTGCGCAATTATGAAGTGCAAGTACACTGATTTGGGGCGCCCGGTTGCGTTTGAGGAGGGACCCGCATGCGAAGCGGTCCTCCCTTTTAGTTATTCACTCCGACGACTGTTAGTTCGGTGTTACTTTCTTGTATTCGTCTGCATATTCTGATTTGGGGTGATAAATTTGTTAATTAGCACGAGAGTTCCCTCTCGCACACCGCCGTCTTCAAGCATAAAGGAACGAGAAATCTTCCACTAGTTTTGACAGACACCCTCCAACAATGTGGAGAGACTTACGTACTCTCGAGTGAAGTCGTCTGAGTTGTGGGATGAGAATAACGAAATGAATTTGAAAAAAATCAATGAATTTTCATTTGGCACAAACATCGTCAATTTTAATGCATCATTTTAAGTAGGTTTTCTGAATTCGTTCGTTTTTTTGCAATCAATTTTTCCTATATGTTCTCTCTCTCTCTCGATTTTTTTTTCTTCCTGCATGGAATCATTCATATAATTTTCCCATGTTCAATTATATTTGCGCGGTTATCTTTTCTGTTAACATCTTGGTTTTTTCACTCGCTTCATGACAGCTTTATCAGTGCGGGTCGAAGGAGGTGGATCAGTTCTTACTTGATGCGTTTTCCTTGTACGAGCCATCCAACTGAATTTGAAAAAAAAGCCTTCATGACTTAAAGAAAACAGTGTTTAATTAAATGATAACTTGTTTGTTTACAAGACATGTACGATTTGTTATAATATTCTGGCTATCAAATTATTCTTACGAGAGCACCTTTTCTTTCTTCTTTTCATTTCCTTCCGTCTCGGCCTTCGCACCGTCAACAGTTACCTTAAACAAATTCATTAGAAATCTGGCGTGGCGTCCTCGCTTTGATAATTAAATACGCCCTTCTTCTGCAACTCTCTCATACACCCTGCACTTATTGTTCCTGTTATGTCTAACTACTCGATAAACCCTGTCAATTTGAAAGAGAGAGAGACAGAGAGAGAGAGAGAGAGAGAGAGAGCTGTTCTCACTGCCTGCTGACTAGTCTACTTCTTTCAGAATCAGTAACTACTTTCAATAGTTGTAATCCTTCATAAAAATTCTACATTTTCCTGCTTTCCACTTCCTTTGGCACTATGAATTACGCGAATTATGGAGGAATTTCAAATTTTTTTATAAGCATTTGCAAAAGAGACAATGTCGGCATACGACTACGAGGTAGTCAAGAAGACGATCTGGCTCGAAGCACGCGGCGAACCTCGTAAGGGACAGGTAACAGGAAAACAAAAACTCATACTTGAATTCGTGCCTTATTTCGTAACTCGTTTTGCAGATTGCCGTTGCATGGGTCATCAAGAACCGGAACTGACGCCAATCGCGGCAACTTTGGCGGCGGCACTCTCTCAGGCATGAATCGACGATATTTGTTACTTGGAATTAGCTGAAGAGTTTAAAGTAATGATGTTTTCGGTTGAAAGTTCAGCAGGGGTCCGACCATGCCCGACCCGATAGACAGGAGCCCGGCCTGCCAAGTACATATGTTTGGAAGTAGGGCCCGGGCAGGACCGGCTTTTGACCATCATTGTGGGAGAACGAAGGTCCACTTAAAATTTGAAATATCGCACATACTTTTTCGCTTATTGCCCTTCTTTAATAGAGTTTATTTATTTTAAGTATTTTCATCATTTATAAAGTTTAAAAAAGTTAAATTCCCAGGCGTCTGTCTGCATATGTGGCAGTTCGAATGCTGGGACAACAGGATGCCTTCCAGCGTCAACCCGTCAGACGCGGCTTATCGATCGATCGCGAATGACTCCCGGGCGTCCTCGACGGTTCCATCCCCGACCCAACTCACGGTGTGCCTAAATCCACTTTTGAATTCACGGCAATTAGTCTGAATAACAAGAAAATTTTCTAGATAGGGAGAAAGATAGTGAGAAAGCAAGCGAAACATTTAAGATGGTTCAGAGAGTCGTAGTTTGGGTGCTCCACAATTGACGCCGTATATCGGTTGTGTTGAACTTACGGTGTCGAGTTGCACCAAATGATCTTCCTCTCAAAAAAATCTAGCTACATGCCAATTTGAGGCGCTCCCTACTACATCAACCCACCGCTCGTCAATCCTCGGAACTTGCGGGTCGCTTTTTCCAAAACACTCATGTTTTCTTCTCCGCCCCGCAAGTTCTACAAGGAGCTGCCAATCGACAGTTGTTGAATAGCAAAAACTTCCTCGGCATGCCTGATATCCCTTTATTGCGCCTCCTATCTGTGCTCCAACAATAAACAGTTAAAATATGTGAACACAACAATTTCTCAACGAGCACCGCTCACACACCAACGGTGCTGGGCTGTAAGCTTCTCGCGATTATGTCGTTGGTAGCAGAACCGGAGAAAAAGACCGAGAGTGATATAACAACGTATCCAGCGAACAGTACCAGCAGCATCAGCTTCTCTCTCTAATCAACTATATCACCCGTCCAACACATACTCACCGTCATGACTCGCTTCTTCCTAATTTTTTCTCCTCCTTCAGGCCACGCGTACCGAATCCGGAAAGAAAGGTTGAATAAGCACATGTGAATCAATAGATTTTTTGCAGCGACGAATTCGGAGACTTCAAGGCACGAAACCCCCGGGCCTAATTTAAATTATTAACCCGGCCGGCCAATAATTTATCAAATGCTGGCCGGCCCCGCATTCAAGAGGAAAATGGATTGGGCAGGCAAGATCGACCTATTGGAACAGAATCGGGGGGCCTACCTCTCACTTAGTATATACGAAATTGACGTTCGGCCAATAACATCCCTGTGCTAATCCCACAATCGGCCTGATACAACGATAAATTGTAAAATTGTAATTATGTTTTTTCACACCCCTAACATTTTTGCGGATGAAAGTCCGGGCCGGGCCGGGCCGGGAAATTTAGGGCCCGGCCCGAGAGGCAGCGGGCATGCACGGGCCCGGCCTGCCAGATACATATTTTTGACAGTCGGGCCCGGGCCGGTTATTGGAACAATGGGTTCCTTTCAGATACGGTACAAGATAATTTAATGACTTTAGGAATTTTTAAGGTTTTCGATATCCTAATTATTCCTTGAAAATATTTTATTTAAAAAAAGTGCCAATAATTCAAAACATCTTCGGTCCTCCTCGCCCGTTTGTCGACGAGAAGAAGACGTCGTCACCGATGAAGGAAGCACCAAGAGCATAGGAGAGATTGGCAAAGAGGAGAAAAATGACGGCTAGTCTGGTCTCGCTTCCATCATCCCTACGACACCGATCCCTCAAGAAGATATCCCACTCGAAACAGGGAATACTTCTGTTGCTGCTGCCGTTGACTCTGACACTTCCTTGAAATAGATCATACACGCCATTCTTGCCTTTCATGATCTACTAAAATAATAAAAAGAATTATAACTAATTATGGCTAGATTTGTTCTTGGATTTCGTTTCTTTTGAGCATATATAAATTATTGAGCCGAAAGGAGGAGTACACCACAAGACTTAATTTGAACACAGTGTCGAGGCAAATGTATATATTCTCTGACTAGTCATGAAAAGACAGGAAACTTATCGGAAGCCTCACAAGGTGTACTTGTGCGGATGAGACAAAAATCGGAGACTCCATTGAGGAAGAGCAAAGTAGGCGAATAGTTATACGTTCTGCATAACTTTCTTTCACTCTCTCTCTCTCTCTCTATTTCTCTATCGCACTGTTTCCTAACACTCTCATTGTCAGTCCCTTCCATGCTTCCTGTTTCTTCCGTTATCAGGTAGATCCAAAGCAGTTCGATAGTTCAAGTTTCTTCTCTCTATCTGCATCTCTGCTTCTCCACTCTCTGTTTCTCTCTCACTCATTTTTTTTCCATTTTCCCTCATTGCTGACAATGTACTTTTCAATTTCAGCCTCTGCAAAATTGCGATAATAGCAAGCCTTTGCACAGCCTGTCTAATTCTCTAACAGTTATATCTCTCTCTCTGCCTTTCTCTTGCTGACCCTACTTCTTCTTCCGATTACTCATCGAGGTAACATTTTTAATCAGACATTGAAATGAGTTAAATAAGGAGCAAATGTTGTGAGAGCTAATCATTAAACAATCAAAAATTTCAAACCATATATGCAAAGAAAACATATGCATAAAACATTTAGAAAACTGTAAAGATAGTATAATAAAGAGGAAATCCCAACGGTCTCTAAAAACTGACTAAATCATTCATTGACATTTAAGTATTTCTGAGCTCAGGATAGTTTTCTTCAAGTTTGTCAGACCGTTGGATGGTCGTCAATGTCGATCGTGCCCATCTTTGCTAGTCTCACGTATCTGCATTATAAGGAAACATTAAACGAATATTAGATAAATTGGTCATCGATACTTTCAAAAAAACATGGCTTCTAATCCTTTGCATCTGATTACTCTATATCGAGCGTAATTTTTGGATAGCATTATTCAAAACGAACGCGAACCCGTCTTCGTCGACGAAAACTGAACGATTGCAGTCGATTGGGAATGCAGTGCACGCTACCCACCCTGATGATGCTTTAGAAAATAATAATAAAGAGATTACATACATAAATAAACGTTCCTGAAACAATACTGTTTGATGCGAAATTGACTGAGATGAATTGCTTGAAACACATAATTGCTTAAAACATTTTGTTCGACGAATCAAACAATTCATTTAGAGAGGAGGCGCACGAACCAACCGAGTTCATTGTTTTGGATTGTTTTACCCGAAACAAAAGGAGAGATGAAAGAGCGCTATTAGATGGAGTTTTTCTGCGTGATTCAATTCTTAAAGGAAATCAAAGGCGAATAATTAGTGTCTTGTTTTATCGCCTTATTTGGCCAGGTTGAGCTAGAAACTTTGATTGCGCATATGCTAACGTGCCAGTTGTCCAAACCACAAGCTTCTGTAGAGAGAGGCGGGAGGCAGTAACACCATTTCTGTGGATTGCGTACACCGTACTTTTTATATGTTCCTCGGGGACTTCTAGGTAGGAGTTTTTCTTTACTGGTCTCTTTTAAATGAAATTGTTTGATACATCAAACAAGTTAATTTTTTACTGTTTTGTTGCGCGTTAATAAAAGATTTCGCACTTTTCGTTATCAATAAAACAACTAAACGCACGTCCGTTGATAGGCGACTTCAGGAATATTGACACGTACTTCACTTCGGCATGGCCCGGTCTGAATTTCCAGTGTGATTGAAATGAGTCCGATGATAAGCTCGAATACTTATTTTATGCAACAATAATTAGTATGTAGGTAATTTACTCTGTAGCTCTAGTTGTAAATTATGTTTTTCGCGAAAAAATAACCAGTTTTGGCATCATTACTTTAAATTGAAAGTCAAGTTCGAATATTTATGGAATTTTTATTTCGTGAGCTTATAAATCACTTTTTTTGAAATATGAAAAGTTTTACTATTATAAATTTAGTAGTGTTTTTTTCTCCATAATACGTTTGTAGAAATCTGAAAATTTTGGAAATTTAAAGAGTTTGAAGGTTTCATTATTCGTAACCGGAACAGTAAATAACGTCCAGGTCCGATGGCAGTAAATCCCAGCCAAATTGCTTTGTGCACCAACAAGCTTTTGTATTCAATTTCATCTCCAGCCTTGATTTTGGCAAGTGCCTCTTTCAATTCAAGAACCTGAAATAATGCTGAATCCATGCAAGTAACGGAAAAGGGAGCAACATACAACTGCTTCACTTCTCCTGACGTTGAGGTCGATGTTAACGAAAATGTCGTCGCTGAAAAATAACATAATATTGAGTCGTACAAAAGAGCAAATGACTCACGTGGTTAGATTCGTGACGTGATTCATGGCTGGGCAAAGGAGTAGCTTATGCGAATAGGCGTTCATTCTCGCACTCGCCAAAGAATGACATTAGATTAATTTTGATTATGCAGAGTGGCAGAAACCATAAACATTGTACATACATTCATTTCTTAATATAAGAGTATTTCACGCGCATTTGCATAGATTGACGACATACTATTCCACTTCCGACTTGGTCTAAATAACGAAATGTTTGCTATTAACAATAAGCATGCGTTAATATGTGAGTTTGTTGTACCTCCCCCGATACATCTCCGAGGGATTAAATACATACATGCAAGAGAAATAAGCCTGCCTAACAGAACTAACAGAACTGTAAAGAGGATTGCAAGCAGTTAGCAAAGAGTAACAGAACTACAGGGAAAAGAGATATAAGGCGAATGTACATGAGGATCACTGACATGTTCAACATCATTCTTTTTTTGCTAAAAAGTTGAGCTCAACTTTCGACACGCTTTCTACGTAGATTGGTTGCACCACTGATTTGCCATATTATGGAATACGAATTGGGACGGTCATGAATATTGCGAAAAACGTGCCCAATCGGGCTCGGCGCCGGGCCCGGCAAACAACACGCTCAGGAATGGATTTTCTGTTCGCCTGATTACGTTAAAGGAGCCAAGTACCGAATGATTCTAGAGTAGTACATCAAAGCCATTTTGATTCCGCGCCCTCAAATATTAGGCCCTGTTTTTGGTTTCTGCTTGGTAGAGAGCGAAAGAGACATGAGACTAGAAAAATTTTGGCAGAGCCATACTTTGTAACCAGCAGAAAGAAATGAGTCAAACTTTCTATAATTACGTTACAGACGATCCGCGTTCGTGAAACCATATGTTAATAATTCAGTGAACGGGCTCCTTAAAAGATGTCTCTGCCATGTATTTTGGACTACCGGCCAAGGTCGAAAGTTCCAACTTCCCAGCATTTAAAAAAAAACAAAAACGTGGCCGCTGGAGCCACTAGACTCGTGCACATATCAGTGAGGGTATCCAACATTGGCCGGGTTTTTCTTAACTGCTGAAAAGGGCGCGAAGAGCAGCAGTACTGAGATCGGAGTATCAAAGTCTACCGAAAGCGTAACGGGTAGAAAACTAGGCATACTGCATCACGTGGCAGCTAATGGTTATTCCGCACGGGACACTTCATTGGTCAAATGCCTATGTTCAATTTTTTGGATAAACATTTCCCGAAGACGTCCTTTAAAGCGTGATTTGACAATTTAAATAGTTGATGAGCACTATAATTAATGTACTAGCCTGCCGTATTGCGTACTAACACAAAATACATCCTCGGAATAATATAAGAAGGCACTTTCATATGTAATTCTATCACACGTTATTTGTTGTCATCATTACAATAAGATCATCCTCGTCAAGCTAATCATAAACAGTTAATTCCCACTTCCTCTTCGTGTTTCTTTCTTCACGGCCATGTTCGAGACAGAGGGCCAACTCGCACTGTCTGTGGTCTGGAGAGGGATGGCCTTGAGCAGAGTGAGCATGGTGTCCATGGTCTCTGCCATCTGCAGCTGCCATCTAACTCGTTTTCGTCATGTCAGACAGTGCAACATAGTGCTCGATAATAGTAACAGACTAGGACACTCTGTCTAATACTCTAACACTTTTTTCTCTAGTTCTCGGCGTTTTCGTCATGCCTCTCAGTTTTAAGTTTTATGAAATTTTTTTTATCAGATAAGTAAATAAAAGTTGAATGCAAGCGATTAAAACAAGTCTCCAAAAAAAGGATAAGTGGGAAATGCTTTTAATCATTAAACTATAAAAAAAAGCTTATAGAAAAACTGTGAAAATAGTATAATTAAAAGGAAATCTAAAAAGTCTCCTCACACCAAATATTTCATTGACATTTAAGCTATTGGGAGCTCAAGATAGTTTTCTTCGTGTTTGTCAGGATGTTGCACGGCTGCTTTAGGCATTGTCGTCTTCGTCGATCGTTCCCATCTTTGCACGCCGCGCATATCTGCATTATATAAGCAAGCATTAAGCGAACATACGCCAAGAGAGCCATTGATACTTTCAAAACTATGGCTGCTAATCCGATGAGCGCTGGTTACCGTTAGCAAACGCAGTTTTGCGGAGAGCACTGTTAAAATGACACGAACCCTTTCTCGTTGACGAAAACCGAACGATTGCAGTCGATTGGGAACGCTGAGCACGCTTCCGGTCCTGATGATGATGCTTTTTCGAACAAAATAATGGCAGAGTATTGTATAAACAAAAAAAAACAAAATTTTTTTAACAACATTGTTTCATGCGAGATTTTTTGATGAATTCTTTGGAAGAGACAATTGCTTTAAAGATTTTGTTCAACGAATCAAACAATCTGTTTTAGTGAGGAGGCACACGAACCCAGACCGAGTTACATAATTGTTTGGCTTGTTCTACCCGAAACGCAATGAAAGAAGAAAGAACGATATTAGATCGCATTTTTCTACGAGAGTCTACGCGAACGAACCAAATAAAACAGCATTTAAGCCACTATACTTATCATTGAAATATAGCATCGTGATAAAAAAAAACGCGAAAGTTAACTTAGTCACCATAATATACACACCCACAGCTAACGACGAATCAACAAGGACCACTTTGTTTTAATGGTTTGATATATTAAGAAATTGTTTTACCGAAATTGTTTAAAATGCCAAACAAACAGTGATTATTGGTTTTATACACCAATATTGTTTTGGTACATAATTGAAACAATGTTGCTAAACGAAATTGTTTGATATATCAATTTCTAAAACGTTTCGCACTTTTCGTTATCAGCGAAACAAATAAACGCACGTTCGTTGATGGGCGACTTCAGGAATATTGACACGTACTTCACTTTGGCATGGCCCGGACTGAACTTTCAGTGGTGATTAAAATCATGGCGATGATGTACTATTTATTGCAAACGACAATAATTATTGTACTTTTTGAGTATGTAATGTAATAGCGCTAATTGTTAAGTAATTTCTTCATGTAAAATTTGCCAGCTTTTAGTATATTTCATTCCCATTGAAATTGAAGTTCGAATATTTATTGTTGATCTTTTTATTTCGTGAGCTTGTACATAAATGTATTGTTTAGAATTATGAAAAGTGTTTATTATTTTTTTATTCTACGCAATTTTTTTCAAATTTAAACAGAGTGAAAGTTTAGTTATTCTCTAACCTGAACAGTAAATAACTTCCAGATTCGATGGCAGTAAATCCCAGGCTACTTGCTTTGCGCACCAACTCGGTTTTGTATGCAATGCCAAAACCGCCGCCGACTTTTTCAAGTGCCACTTTCAATTTAAGCGCCTGAAATTATACCAAATCCATCCATATGCAAGTGACAAAAATGGAAATAACACACATACAACTGATTCAACTCTTTCGGCATCGACGTCCATGAAGACGAAAATGTCGTCTCTGAAAAATTATTTAGAAAAAAATTACGTCTCGCACAACGCCAAATGGCTCACTTGGTTCGATTCTTGACGTGGTTCTTGCCCGGGCAAAAAAGTCGACCGCACGAGCTCATTCTCGCTCTTGAGAATGGCTAGTAACATATACGATTCATTTGGACAAGTCATATTGTCAGAAACAAAATGAGCATTGTCTCCATCCTTTTCCTCCTTCCGGGAGAACATATTTCACTTCCTTTGCGAAAGATTAACAGAAGTAGTTTTTTTTTAATTGTAGAAATAAATTAAAAATAAACGAAATAAAGTGCATCGCGGATAGCCATTTTCAGAATGCTCCCTCACCGTGGCTCTAATCAATATTGTATTGGAGAAGAGGGGGGGGGAATTCTTTTAAAAATATTGTTTTAATGTTTATTATAAATTTAATTGAATCATCTTCTTAGGTACATATTTTTGTAATAAATTAATAACTCATTGGACATAAATTTGTTGGATTTTAGGATGCAAAGAAACACCCATATTAAACTCTTGGTATCTTTTAGGTAGCGCGCACTAAATTATGCTTGAAATTGAGTGAGAAAATTGGGAAACTACTAGAACGAGACTGGGAGAGAGAGAAGGAAAACGAGGGGAAAGAGAGAAGAGAGAGAGAGAGAGAGAGAGAGAGAAAGAGAGTTGAGCAAAAAGGGGACATGGGCGAGAACGGAGGAAAAGAGGAAGGAAAAAGATAACGGCAATGATATCGGCTGTCAATCAAAAATGCCTCGAGGATAGACGCATAAGAAGCGGAAGTGCATTCCTCGATTCAAAGTAGAGTATATGACAAAACTACCTCCCTCAGCTGACAACATTCCGTTATAAAAAAGCACACCAAGACTTTTCTTATCAGAGAGGCAAAGCAAAGTGCGGCTAATTTCTTTCATTACAACTGTTATGAATCATATGAGAGTGCAAAAATGTCAACAATAAGAAGTGAAATAACCTTACGTAGTTCTACCAAAAAAGTCTATTTTTGAAAACAAGCTTATATTATGCCACAAGAGAATGACAGATTTGCAGAGATAGTATTTCTAAAGTGAACAATACAACTGGAACGAAGAATGGGTGGAGAAAGAAAGTGACGATGGGATTTTTTTTATATACCATTTTGTTAATTGTCAACAGCAATGCTCCTTCTTACGTCTCGCTCTCCAATTGTCGCCTTTTATTTGTTCCGTTAGTATTGCATAACATGAGCGCATTGCACAATCTGATAAAGTACAGAGAGAGAGAGAGAGAGAGAGATAGAGATAGAGAGAGAGAGAGAGAAGGTGTACGGGAAGATAGGAGGAAGAGAAGGCTGAAGGGAAATTGGGAAAGAAAAGACAACATATGATCGCGAGGAAGCGAGAGGAAGATAGAGAGAGACGGCGAATAACAGAGAACGAGAGACCTCTTCGATAAGATGTATCTCCAAGGAACGCTGCTTCCCTTTTCTTTCACTGACCTGATTGGAAAACATTAAAAGAATGTCTTTCGCATTTCCCTTTAGCCTTTTCTTCCTCCTATCTTCCCGTACATCTCACCTCTCTCTCTCTCACTGTCTCTCTTTTCGCTCTCTCTCTCTCTCTCTCTCGCTCTCTCTTCCGTTTCAGATTCTGACAGTGTGACCAATCCGTCAGTGCATTCGAATCACAACTAATTTTATCGAGATAGTTTCTCCTTTGGAACTTGATAATGATCGTAGAAATACGCAGGGAAAATTGATCCTAGTGCAAAATGTCAGCTGAGCTCGATGTAATCTCGAACAATAAACAGTGAAATCGTCTTGTACTCGCGCAGCTCCGCTGCGCTGGCATTCCCAGCCTTCTCAAACTCATGGACATTGCCTATCCCAGCAGGTTCCCTCACTTGTAAACTCTCTATCTCTCTCTCTCTCTCTCCTCTCGATTGTTTCCCTTACGACTGCACTGCCTTCTCAGGGTTTCCTGTGCCGAGCTGTACTCCCTCTACGCCAAGGACCTTCCAGAAGATCTGGCCAGCCTCGAACCACGTCTTTTCAGCAAAGTATCCCATCCTCTGCCTTCCTTCTTATCCTGCGTCTCATTCGTGCCATCGGCCTCCAGATGACTATGCCTTTTGGCACCAGCAAAGTCTTTTTCCGTACGGGCAAGTTTGCAGAGTTCGACACGGTAAGTTGAGAACTCGTGAGAGAGAGATAGAGAGAGCAGAAGGAAGGAGGGCTAGCTGTTCAGCTTGTGTCGTGTGACCCCTCTGAAATGGCTGTGCTGGTGGCGAAGACCGCTGGCGGATGGTGCGCAGTGTGTGTGAAACGTCAGTTCTCTCCTTTTCTCGTCTGGCCTCTACATCTCTCTCTCTTCTCTCTCTCCCTCTTTCTCTCTCTCTCTCTTTTATCTCCTCCGTCACTCTCGCTCTCTCTTCTCTCTCTCTCCTCTCTCTCTCCTCTCTCTCTCTCTCACTCTCTCTCTCTTTGCAGTGCAGCAGAAGATTGAATACCGTCGCCACGCTGCGGTGACCATTCAGCGCTACTTGCGCAGCTTCATCGCCAGGCAGCGATTCCGCCCGAGGTTTCTCACTTGCTGTCCATTCTCCGTTACTTCTCTCTCATGATCTCCCTCTTTCTCTCTTAGAATGGCTCTTCTCGCGCGCTCCCAACAACTGCAGAAGACGAATGCCGAACTGCGCCAACCACTTTGCGGATGAAGTCGCCACACTCAACCACAGTATCCTGCAACTCATCGAGCATATCCGAGTTTGTCTCCCTCCTTTTGCCTATCTTGCTTCTCCTCTCTCTCTTGCTCTATCAGTCTCTCCTTTCTCTTCATGATGTCATTCTTTCCCAGATGACCCAAGTGGCCCCTTGAAAAGGCGACAGCTGAGTACGGCTCCTGCGTGGAGATGGTCGACACCATTCTAGCCAGCATTCAGTCAGATCTTTACATTTCTGGGACTTCCTAATCTTATTCTCGTTCAGTGATGCCGAGGCTCTGAGACGGGAGAGGGAAGCAGAAGAAGAGAGAAGGCGAGAGCAGACTAAGTTGGTTCTTTTGGAGAAATAGTGGTAAGGTCTTTTCGGAGCCGGCTAATCTGGAGTGTGAAGTGCTGACCTTTTTTATCCTTTCTATCTGCTTTGGCCAGCATACAACTCGGGAGGATTCTCTTTTCGTGGTTTTCAGACGACTCCAGAGGGAGGAAGAACGACTCGCGGCAGAGAAGGCGGCGAAAGAAAGGGAAGAATAAGAAGAGAGGATGAAGAAGGAAGACGAGGAGAAACAGAAGAAGGAAGACGAGGAGAAACACAAGAAGGAAGAGATGGAGAAAGAGAGGAGCAGACTGGATGCGGAGGAGGGAGGACGACCGCAAGCATCAGCCACCTCTCATCGAGAATGATACTGACCTCTCCACTTGGCAGTTGTCCAAGCTGCGCTACACCATTAACAATTCAACTGGTTAGAGCAAGATTCTAATCCTCTTTCTCAACCCTTTCTGAATCTGGGAGAAAGAGGATTAGAAAACAGCCTCATTTGTACTTAGATGTGTCGCTGCTTCTGAGATGCAAGGAGGAGTTCCACCGCTCTCCGGGTCTTCAACGAGTGGCGAACCCGCCGGACGTGTCGTGAGAATCCCGTTGAATAATGCGTAAAAGTGGAATATCTAATCTTGGCCTGCTATTTCTTTTGTTTTGATTCTTGTAACCGTTCTCCCCTGCTCGGATTAAAGGATCTTTAACACTTTTTACTTGATTTATGTTCTTAATTTCTCCATCCCTATTCTCGACTTTATGTATTTAACAGTTTAACTGTATTCGTGCACTTGCTAATAGCACGCTAAGAAGAATGAATATCAAAGAAACAATAAAATTGTTTAAATTGATGCAGAAGTTGTGAAGAAAAGAGAGAGAGATTAAACGCCTAATTGAAGAGCTTGGGGCATGGAAGGATTCCCAGTTGTATGAGAGTGAAACATGAACAAAGAACTCACCAAATGTACGACACCGTATCTATAGAGAAAGGGCCGTTCAGAAATCTTAGTTACTATCTGTCACGAAGTATGCCCAAATGAACTCATACCGTAGCTAATGCTTTTCTATTTC
The DNA here is from genome assembly GCA_945643635.1 of Allodiplogaster sudhausi. Lineage (NCBI taxonomy): Eukaryota > Metazoa > Nematoda > Chromadorea > Rhabditida > Diplogasteridae > Allodiplogaster > Allodiplogaster sudhausi. The sequence goes on from CALZFC010000356.1 coordinate 536,658, forward strand.
ACGGTCACAAAAGTGGACCCGATGCTGCTGTTCGGAACGCTGTGTAATTTCGGTAGCATCCGGCAGCTCTTCCTGTCCGAACTCCATTTTCGTTGCTTCATGGAAATTAGTAATTCATGGAAATTTATAAGAATAAGATTATAGCAATGGAGGAAGCTAATACAAATACATAATTTTTTTTTTAAATATACTAACATCTCGCGCGCCTTGGCGCTTGCATAATACAAAAGGAATAGTTGTATTAAACAAAAAATTGAATGAAAATGAATGAAGCATTAAAATGATTTATTTTGTTTATTTTTGATGCGATTTTTATTTTAGTTGGAGCATCCTGTAAACAAAACAACCTCGTCTCATGTCGGCAACTTGTTCACGTGCATACATATGTACATATAACAGAATTTTTCGTATTTCAATGCAATTCTTTTTCTCAAAAGAGATAGGCATGGGGTCTTATAGCCAAAACAATTTGTCTGGTTTGAAATATTTACTGTAACTCGAACCTGTGCCCCTGAAGTTGATCTCCAAGATAACGATTTCGGAAAGCAAGAATATCGGCGTTCGCTAACATATACTAATCGTTGATGAATCAATTTTCTATAAGAACATACATTTTACATTTATTCGTTAAAAAATAATTGAGCAATGCCAGAAGCTGTTTTGTTGTCTATGGGGAAAATGCACAAACATTCATTAATGAGAACGATGAAGATGAGAATGGAAAGAAGCATATTAACAGTCTATGGGAGTAAAATTATGTAAGAAAAAATGTGCTTGAAATCTTTGTAAAGTTCTACATAAGAATGGAGAGAAAATTATATACTTTTATTGTGCACAGGAGGTGTTCGTCTTGTTGGGGACTAAGTTGATATTTTTATTAGGACGAGTTACAAATAAGAAAAGGCCACTAGATTCAGAACACGAGAGGGACTAATGTTGGCATTATTTGAAGCAGAAACAAACATATTCCTGTAGCATTCATGGGTCCAAATGGAGACGAACATTGAGCCATATTTAAGCTGGCGATTAATTCAACATTGCCTTGTTTATGAAGGCAGTGAGTCGCTATCTGAGACAGGGAGCCAAATTTTCGAGTAAAAACCTGCGATTTTAGTGAATGAAATAAACCTCTCAGCGAATCAAGAGGATTGTCCTTAAAAAATTTGCTCAAAAGTGAGACTTCAACAGTGAGTCCAAAAGGGAGGAAGCCTGCCTACCACTACTGCCACTAAGAGGAAATCAATTATTCGATTCCAATTTCCCTCTTTCTTTCTATCTCCTCTTTTTCTAACAGCCGGCTCACACTTCCGCTCAAACACCTTTTATCTCAAGTCTCTCTCTCCCTCGCAGGATACCTCTCACATGTCTCTTCATCTCTTGTTGCTATCCGTGCCTGCCATCCACTTTCTCTCTGCTTCTTTCCACTCTCTCCAAGTGGAGTCAACGGGCAAAATTATGGAGACAAAAAATGTGCCACTTTGCCCTTTATAGAGTCGCCTCTTTTCGCTGAGTACTTTATATGCGTTGGAACAACAAACCTGAATTCAACAGGGCGTTTATTGGTCATATGGATATTAGACAGAGTAGTCACAGAGGAGTGTGAGCGAAAAAAGTTTAAGGGGGGCTTTAAGATGCTGTAAGCGCTGTAAGTGCATGTAAGCGGGATAACATATACATACATATCTATGTTACTTTCTCTGTGATCTCTTCTGACTTCCGGTACGGTTAACCACTTTACATTCTTATCTCACTTCTCCTTCTCTTTCTCAATCCTGGGACACATAATGATGACTACTTTCAGATCCGCGACCGCGTCCGCGCCGCTCCAACAACATATAAAAGCCCGGCTCGAGAGACGCCAAGGGGAAACGGGCTGAGAGCCGGCAGCCTATCCCACCAACCCCAAGTCTCTCTCCCTCTCTGTCTCCCCCTTTCTATGACCTCTGGAGCTCTCTACGTTGCTATGTATGTATGTATTTGTTGTCCGAGAGGTAGATAAACTTGTCTGAGTATCTTGGTGTTGTTGGGAACCTTACTGGTAGCAGCGAGTGGTTTTCTTTTTTTTGTTGCTTTGTGTCCGGCTCGATAACGCGGAAAGCGCGCCGCGTTGTCACACTTCTAACCGCATGTGTGTCTTTCCTTTCTATGTATGTTTTTCCTTTGTCCTTCATTTCCCAAGCTTGGGGCAGTTGCCTCTCTCTCAATCAATCACTTCAAAAAAGAAAGAAAAAGATGATTCCAAAAAGGGAAGAAGAAGTGGCGCGTCTGGCGGGGAGCAGCCGCATTCGCGCAGAGATCAGGTAAGGCACTGTTTTTTTTTGCGGCTTCTGCGCCAGTAAAAGAGCTCTAAAATGGTACTAGTGCTCACTTTCCACTATTCAGCAATATATTTTAGCCGGGAGGCACAGCATATCCAAAGCCGCGTCGTAAAAACATATCTTCGGTATGTTTACTTTATTCAGTGGAAAGTTATAAGAGCGCCTGATTGACAACAAAGGCACGAAGACGACGGATATCCTGCCCGCAACCCGACGAAGCTCCGGGTCGGCCCTGCTCAAAGTGCACCGTGCGCACAAGGTTAGCTATTTCTCTCTATCACACATAGAGATTGAAAAATTTAAAGACAATTGTCTTTTTTTTAAATATCTACTTATAATGCATAGAATGAGGCAATTGCTTCTCTCCCCAAAGAACTGATAAAAAAAATGAATGAACAGAATGAAAGAAAACTAGGACAGCTCTAAGAGAGTATATGACGCCTATGTATTGTTTGTCAAAAGCACAAAAAAATGCTTAACTAGGTTACATAGAGAAAATGTGCATTCAGAAAGCACAGTTGACTCGTTTAAATATGAAGAGTGATAAAAAAAAATCACTCAAAAGTGCATCAAAAGCACTTGAGACAATAGTCTCTCTTTAAATATTTTATGCTGCTAATAAAATAGAGAAGAAGACAACTAGCCGAATAGAGAAATTCAAAAGCATTTCACGAACAAATGGTTCATTTTATCATGCGTTAGGCAGCAATAAGTATCATGAGTACTCCCATAATTCATGTCTCATGTACATACATATGGTGCCACGATTTACTATGTTCTTGTTGTTATTCACATTTGATGGCTTGTAAGTAACCGTTAGGCGAATCGGCTACTTCGTCTCTGATTCTTTAGCAGAAATAACACAGGGCTTCTGTTCCCATCATAGATTCAAAAGATGATTAGACAAAGAAATCCAAGTAGCCTGACGCGCAAACAATTTCTTCCGTACTCTCTCCCATTCACATATGCTCTCGTTGTTTTTTTTAAATCAAACAAATCTCTCATCTGTTGGCAATGCCGGACTCATCTTCGCAACATTCTCCTCCAAAGAAAGCAGCATCTCTCCCCTCTCTCTAGTTTTCTCTCACCGTAGTGCTGTTTGGTTCTCACACTCTCGGTGTCTCATCCCGTCTGCGTCTCTTTCTCTCTAGACGGCAGAACAGCCATCCTGAGTGGCTACTCTAAGTAAAGGACAGGCATTCATTTGCCATCCTGCTTCTAGTTCTCTAAATAACTACTATTCAAATTTACAGATTATCACCGTCTTGTCACACGAGCAAGCGTGCAACTCAGCTCCCCCCGCAGTCAGAAGCGCTCATGGCGAAGAAGGTTGGTTCATCCTTTTAAACATATGCAATGAGGCAATCGCCTCTTTCTCTCAATCACTCTCTCTCAAAAAAAAAGTTAAAGGAAAGAAATGAACATATGTACATATATGTGTGTACTGTTGAGGCAATCGCCTCTTTCCCTCAATCTCTCCCTCTCTCTCAAAAAAAGAAGGGGGAATTGAACAAAATTAAATATCTTGACAAGCTGACTGCCGCCAATGTAAAAAAGGGGGAGTATTAAAATGCAAAATGCGCAAGTAGGTAGACATATATGTGCATAGATACACATATGTATATAAGTGTAGATACATATCATCTATCATGTTGACTCCTTATGGCAGCAAATAAGAGTCAGTGAGTGAACTCTTCTTAATTTTTTCTCACCTCTCCCTTTCTTTCTCTCTGGAAAGACAGAACTGGCCGTACAACAGTCTCTTTCTCACTCTCTATCTCTTTATCCTTCCCTCTCTCTCTTTCTCGCTCACCCTTACCACCATAGCTCTCTCCATCTCGTTGACATGCCGGGACACACTACATATGTCACCGCTGTTCCATCATTAGCATACGTGCTTGTCCTCTTCCGCACTCACCCTTCGTCATATTAAAGGACGTCATAACACCTACCTAGCCTTTACTTCTCCCGGCCTTACATTCGTGTTACGTTTTTTTAAGATGAAATGAGAAAACAAAGAGAGTGTGGACCTCCCATACGTTATACTCAACTTACCTTGTTCCTTTTTATACTTCGCCTATTTTATCAAAGAAAAACCGTTGTGCTCTCATCTCTTAATTCGTGTTAAATGGGTATGTACATACATATACACATTCTCTTCTCTGCCCCCCCCCCTTACTCGCATGTGCCCATTGGCCCACAGGGCTACCGTAGCCAGAGCAATCTCCAGTTGTGAGAGTGGGTTAGTAAGTAAAATATATAGATACATACATAAAAAAGCAACTTATTGAGAAAAGTGGAATATTTTTTTAAGTCCCTAAATTGATGCGTAAATTTCTTCTCTTCAGTTTTCCATTTCTTGCATCAGCTCTCACATCACTTGGCTTTCCGCTCTCTTGCACTTTGAACATACAGTACTTTCACTGTATTCTGACTCAGACGAGCGGCGCCAGAGAGAGAGCTCCAGCATTTTATGATAAAGATCTTCCAGACGCTTCTGGCTGAAGCAAACAAAATTCCTCCGGCGAGAAGAGAAAGTTTGATCAAGATTTGTTCAAAAGTCCATTAGCAATAGGCGCTGGACGCTGTTATTGTCACAAATTCTTCTTATTTTTGTTCCCCACTCGGATACTATCTCTCTCTCTCAAATCTCTAACATCCTCACAGAAAATAGTATTAAGATTCCCTCCGCCTGTTCACAAGCCACACCCCTGAATGAACATACAAGTAGTCAGATCCACGGACTGTCAGTCATTCTCAACTTGCAACTTCTCCTACGCACCCTCTAGGTCATCGTCTGACGGCTCTACTCCTGGTCTTCCATCAGTGGCTATCGCTACTCTTACAAAACACAAACTTTTCTCTTCCCCCAGTGGCAATTGCTACGCTCTCAAACACTCAGTCTTTGCATGTCTACCTATCCCAAGGCCCTAACACGGCTACGGGAATCCCGAACTGAGGCAATTGCCTCTCTCACAAGAAGCAAATCATCTCCCCCTACCTCTTCCCTTTCTAGCCTCTTCAAACAGGAGAGAGGGAGCCAGCCTGCACAACTCTCACACGTCAAGCAGCTACGAGACGCCTCAGTGGAGACAGTCAATTCCACTTTTCAAGCTTTAACTTTAACGCATCGTCAATTCGAATCTAAGACAAATAGCTATTTTGAACAGTTGGAAAATTTGCTGGCAAGGGATCTTTATAACTTTCAATCCACGCCTTCATCCTCTATTGCACAGTCTTCCTCTCTTTCCTCGGTGGCAATTGCCACTCTCTCAAACAATCAAAACACAACTTCATCGTCTGGTCTTCCACCAGTGGCAATTGCTACGCTCTCACAATCACTCAATCAAAATTCAAATTCTACTCCTACTGTTCCTCCAGCGGCAATGGCCACTCTCTCAAAGACTCAAAATACTAACAATAAATCTCCTTCATTGCATACGGTGGCTGTGGTCCCTCTTTCAAATACACAGAATACTTCGCCTCCTGTTTCTCCAAATTCAACTAATAATATGCAGGCGATTTCACCAAGTACCTACTCCACACCCAGCGCCTCAGGAGCAGCAACTCCAAACCAATCAGGAAACCCTCGGTTGTTCATGATTCAGACGCAGTCCAATTCAAATAATCGAATTGCTCCTTTCACAGGCACTGGAGAGGTTTCTTTTGCCATGTGGCTACGCCGTTTTGAAGATTTACTAAGAACAAAGGCACCAGCACAGTGGCAGCAGCAGGCGCCCAACAAAATGGAATTTCATCAGAAGATAAGGCAAACAGCCTCATTGCACACCTAGAGGGACCAGCGCGAGAGAAAATTGAAGAATTGACGGCAGCCCAGCGAAGCGATTATGACCAAGTAGTCAACCACTTAAGAACGCATTATGAGAGCCCGCAGCAGCGTTCTCTTGCCAAGCAAGCTCTAGCTAACTGTAGACAAGATATAGGTGAACCGGTAGCGGGTTTCAGCTCCCGCCTGCTGGCGCTTGCCAGAGCAGCTACGGCAGGCCTTCCAGCAGCCGCACAACAAGACAGGATTCTAGAAGAATTCCTCTCACGCCTCAGGCACCCGTTGCGCTATCATGTCAAGATGGCAGAGCCGACGTCATTTGAAGAGGCGCTTCGAAAGGCTGAAGGAGTAGAGCTGCTCCTGACTGAAGCTGCTGCCGAATCTCTTCTTAATCCTTCACTCAATGCACTGCGGCTGGCTGACACTCCCAATCGGGAAAGGAATGATAATGGATCCCAGAATAGACGAAACCGACCAAATAATTTTTTCGATAATCAGAATAACAGAACCAACAACAACAGCGACAGTAATATGTGCTTTTATTGTGGCAAACCTGGACACTGGGCCAGTGATTGTAGAAAAAGAATGAGTGATCAGTCGATGCGCCCTCAGGGCAATTCCCAGTACCCCCTCAGGCAACAGTCACGTGGGTATCGTGGCAATGGAAACTATCAGCAGAGGAGCTTCCAGCCAAGAAACAACAACAATAATTGGCAGGGCAATCAGTACCAGAATGACAACCAGCGTAACCCCCGCTGGTGGCAGCAATCCCCTCAGGGGTCGGCGCATCCTGACAATCAATCTGGACGTCCTGGCATAAATGCAGTGTCCATCTCAGCAGATGATAACCTCAAACAGTTAACAGAGTCTCTTGAGAAGGCTCAGGCACAAGCACAAGCTTCAGAAGAACGCCTATCACTTCTTCTGCAGCGAAATAATGCACTAGCCAGCACTATCTATGCCCCGGCGCCAAGAAATAATGAGCAGCAGCTACAACAAAACCTCTTGCCAAGAATTAACAAATTCATTCCTCTCCTTCTTCTAACTTCAGCGCTATTCCCGCTTGCGTCAGCAACAGCTTGGACCTGCCAAAACAACGGACGTCGTGAACTAGTAAGACTCCCCACCACGCAAGATTGTTCGCAAATGGTAGTTGAACCAACCATTCCGGTACGGTATGCAGTAGAATTATATAGGTGGAACACAAAATTGTATATCAGTGTAGCCACGCATTGTCGCATCATTAGGACACAAGTCGCGTACTATCGATATTTGCTGGGAGGGCGCTGGCAGGAAACTGAAGCCAATGCCCAGCTTCTAACAGTAGACGAATGCAGACAAATGGCAAAAATTAAAATTTGCCAATTTGGCAATCTATCATTAAAAAACGGAATTTGGCAGACGAGCAATGAGGCCCAATTAAATTGGAGCACTTGGCCCTTCTCTACCTGTTCCACTAATAACGTCACAGTTTATAACTGCTACATTGAAGAATCAAAAGTGCTCATTCGCCATGATGAACTTTGGCCTTCCTCGCCGGCAGGTGATTTAACACAATGCAAATATGAGGATGAAGAATGCGCGCTTGTTGACGGTTCAGTAATTTTTTCCATCTCAGCAGATGATAACCTCAAACAGTTAACAGAGTCTCTTGAGAAGGATCAGGCGCAAGCACAAGCTTCAGAAGAACGCCTATCACTTCTTCTGCAGCGAAATAACACATAGCCAGCACTATAAGGAGCAGCAGCTACAACAAAACCTCTTGCCAAGAATTAACAAATTCCTTCCTCTCCTTCTTCTAACTGCTTAGGCCCACTGTCGCATCATTAAGACTCAAGTCGCATACTGTCGATATTTGCTGGGAGGGCGCTGGCAGGAAACTGAAGCCAATGCACAGCTTCTAACAGTTGACGAATGCAGGCAAATGGCCAAACTTAAAATTTGCCAATTTGGCAATCTATCATTAAAACGGAATTTGGCAGACGAGCAATGAGGCCCAATTAAATTGGGGCACTTGGCCCTTCTCTACCTGTTCCACTAATAACGTCACAGTTTATAACTGCTACATTGAAGAATCAAAAGTGCTCATTCGCCATGATGAACTTTGGCCTTCCTCGCCGGCAGGTGATTTAACACAATGCAAATATGAGGATGAAGAATGGGCGCTTGTTGACGGTTCAGTAATTTTTTGGCAAGCAGAAAAAGAAGAACTCTGTAATTTCTTATATGTCGGCACTATGAACGGCTGCAGAGTTGGCAGAGTTTGGCTGAAGGATGACAGACAATTGGCGCTATCGTGGAAAGCTGATGCCGACACCGTTGTTGACTGTAACCGCGAGCTAGTCATAACAGATCAAGGATACGCCTTCGCAATTCATCGGAGGGTAAAAAGAGGTACCCTGCTTGCTTCTAAACCAGGCAGCGTCACTTCAAACCAGATTGCTGCACAGATGACAGCTCTCAGTCAGTCAGTGGTGAACGTAATCCAGCATGATGTTTTGAATCTCTGCCAACGAGTGAACGCCTTGTCCTCCTCTTTGCACATTGCAATGACGGTAGACGCAACAGCAACTGCCAGAGCCCTATTAAACAACACCGGCGTCTCTGCCCGATACAGAGGAAATCACATCGTAGAGATCTTCTATTGCTCAGAAATTCCAGATGCAGCAATAACGTTCCTTCCCTTCAATGAGACGTGCTATGATTCTCCCCGCATAAGGATTCAAATGCATAACTCTTCAATAATTTCTTTCCTCGACGCTAACTCACAAATAGTTAAAGAAACCGCCGCTAAGACTGATTGTGAAGAAGTCAGTAGTTTCTATCTAAAAAGAGGGAATGTTATTATTCGCCTCAATTCTCAAACTGGGAAATTCAGTGAAATAGATCCGAAGCTTATCCCATCCCTCACCCAGAACAGGAAGCCCTTTCGTGCACAAGGAGACGTCTTTCACAATCTCGTATTGACGAACCTGTCTGATCGCGAAATTCCCCTTCAGTTAATTTCAAGAAACTGGCAAGAAACTCTGACTTCCAATTCAGCTATTATAATAAAAAGTAAGGCGACTTCGGAAGAGTTGTCTCTTCCCAGTCAGTTCTGCAGATATCTGTTCGGCGAATGGTCACCCTATTTTATCTGGATGACAATTTGTTGCATTATTGTTACACTTTCTCTTCTCAAAGCCGCCTTGCTAATCTATATAAAGATCAACCTCATCTCATTCCCTAATATCTGGAGATCTCGCAACAGGCCAATTTTTTCTTGTGAATTAGGAAACACGGCACAGGCCAAAATAAACAGTCATTCATCTTTTGAGGCAATTGCTTCTCTCCAAAAAACCACTAAATGTCACAATCTCAGTCAGATCTTGGAACACCACCAACTGTCAACACCAATTGAAGAGATTAGACAATGTCACGACGAACATATGACTTCTCCCTCTCTGACCAATGCTGACATGTCAAACACTGTCCCGAGTCCACAGCAGCCCGCCCCTCATCCGTCGTTACCACAATTGTCCTTTCCTCTTCTAACACTCGCACCCCAAATCGAAGCACCCCTCTTTCTAATTCAAATCCCAGTGACAATAAATGGCACCGTCCTGCTCGCAATGATTGACACGGGTGCGGCTATCTCTGTTGCCAGCGCTGAACTAGCACCAATCCTAGGCATTACCGGGCTATGCCCAAGCGACATCCCGTGTGCCACAGGCATTGCAGGGACACCGATCTCCATAGTGGGAAAATTGCCGATTCAACTCAGAATTGGCAACATCTCGTCCACACAGGAAATCTATTTCACTAAAGAAAGGTGCGTGCCCACAGAGCCCGATCAGCATAATGTAATAATTGGAAATGATATCCTATGTCACCTACCACCATGGTCAATCGATTATGCCAAACATAAATTCTATATTGACGATGTCATCCTACCAATTGTGTCAAGATCTCAAGCTGAATATGACCCACTTTCCTTTGATAAGCTGCCAATACGATCAAAATGGACTGCCAAATGCGAGCCTAACTCCGAAACCATAATTGAATGCTACGCACAACCACTGGTAGCCTCTATAATCGCGAGGTACCAGCAATCTTAGAATCCAACCACAATGTTTACATCGCCCCCGCTGTTTTTAAAAGCGATAAAGGCCGTGTAATCATCAGCAATCCCACCCCGACGCCCATATACATTTATAAGGATCAATCTATAACGTTCGGAACCACAGTGACGGAACATAATGGCGGTGAACTTTCTGAGATGGCACACCTAAAAGATATTTACCCAACCTAACACTCCACCTCCAACCCAGTGGAACGATAGATGACCATTCAGAGCCACTGATCGACTTTGAGATCGATTTTGGTGAGTCTGATCTCGACAGCCAGCAAAAAGAGCAGCTCCGCGCGCTCTTCTTCGAATTTAATGATAGAATTTCTATTGACTCGAAAGACCTCGGTTCCTTTGATGACACCCTAGTTCATATCACTACCACAACTGAGGTCCCCAACAGTCGACCTAGAGTTCCAAGAATTCCAGCTAAGTACCAAGCTGAACTGGACAAACATATCGAAACCCTGCTAGACAATGGTCGAATCAGAGAGAGCAACACGCCCTGGGTACATAATCTAGTTCTTGTTAAGAAGCGCGACGGCTCTTTAAGAGTATGTGTTGATTTTCGGAGCTTAAACGAAATCACGGCGCAAGACTATTTTCCTCTCCCCCGGATAGAAACCATCTTGGAACAAGTATCCAACAACCGATATTATACTACTCTAGATTTATCCAGCGGTTTTCACCAACTTTTAATGGACCCGGATAGCCAAGCTAAATGTGGTTTTTTGACACCCAAGGGAATTTACGAGTACATCTATATGCCGTTCGGACTCAAAAATGCTGGTGCATATTTTTCCCGTGCCATGGCTAGAATTCTTTCCGGAATGCAAACTAACTGTATAGCTTACCTAGATGATATTGTTATATTTAATAATGACTTCGAGTCCCATATTAATAGCCTCCGCGAAGTTTTCTTACGATTTAGATATTACAACATTAAAGCATCCGGCAAGAAGCTCACGGAAAGTAAGCGCTGTAAGCGCATGTAAGCGGGATAACATATACATACATATCTATGTTGCTTTCTCTGTGATCTCTTCTGACTTCCGGTACGGTTAACCACTTTACATTCTTATCTCACTTCTCCTTCTCTTTCTCAATCCTGGGACACATAATGATGACTACTTTCAGATCCGCGACCGCGTCCGAGCAGCTCCAACAACTTATAAAAGCCCGGCTCGAGAGACGCCAAGGGGAAACGGGCTGAGAGCCGGCAGCCTATCCCACCAACCCCAAGTCTCTCTCCCTCTCTGTCTCCCCCTTTCTATGACCTCTGGAGCTCTCTACGTTGCTATGTATGTATGTATTTGTTGTCCGAGAGGTAGATAAACTTGTCTGAGTATCTTGGTGTTGTTGGGAACCTTACTATGCGGATATTTCTGGCATGTTGAGCTTAAAACGGGAGTCGGCTCGGCAGCCTAGACTCCTCCCATAAGCTCTTGTCGGACTTCTATTTCGTCCGGCGCTTGACAATTCCTCGGATATCAAGTACTGCAAAGTGTGAAGTAGACGAGACAATAGATATGGCGACTGATTTAGCTGACCAGAATCTGAGCTTCGTCGCCGTATATTGGCAGCGTCTTCGGATTGATGCATACGTCTTGAAAGTGCAGCCCTGTGTCTCACCCACGGTATTCACTTCCGGATAGCCCTCTTACAACAAAGCGGCCTTTTCGTCTTGGGTATACACTAGGTATATTTGGCTCCGTGACATGACGCCATTACTCATGCACCCAGGCAGATCTCTATTTTCTATATCGTCATTTATTTATTTATAGTTATAAGCAACAAAATAAATTGAGTAATAATCATCTCTTTTATTGCCTGAATGACAAGGGCACGCAAGACTTCCTAAATGACTCTGGTTTCTTTAATAAAAATTTGTAAAGAGACAAACTCGAGTAATAAATAAAAATTTATGACTTTCGGCTGAAAGCCGTCTGGAAAGTCCACGGATATCTCATTACGTATCTGGCCAGATCGAGTCCGCCGAGAAGGATGGCGAGGAGGCTGGCATGTCTTTGCTGTCGTGCCACCTCGTTTATTTATACGGCAGCTGCTCTGTCCATTTGTGCTGTTATTGCCGGATGTAGGCAATTACGGAAGTGTGTTGGACCTCAAAAACATTTTTTTGTTTCTTCTTATACATATATATTATTACATCGTTCACGTTTATCATGGATATTCCGAAAAATTCAACATAGACATTTTGAAGTGTTTGCTTGATTCACAGGTGCCTCAAAAATTGGCCCAATGACTTTTACGCTAGGGATGCGATGCTGATGCGACTTTTCTAAGGTGGCCGTACGAGTTTAGCGCTCACCCGGCCCGGTTCGGTCTCGTCAAGGCTACGTGACATATGAGGAGAAGCAAAATGTATGTTTTGTAACCTGATACAAGTCTAAGTCGTTGATTTGCGGTCGCCGACATTCAGGCACCAGCCGCGGCATTAATCTTATCGTTTGTCCAAGACATGTCAAGGACAATCGGTCACGACCGTTCTTGGTCATGACCATGTCAAGGACACGTCAAGGACATGTCATGGACACCTGCGCATATGCGCGTTAAAATACTTTTTTGACATTTTCAGCTCTTTTTAATGTTATTCTATATTTATTTCACAAGAATAATCAAATTAAAAAAAAGAGAAACAAAAACGGTTCACCCTAAGTCCACTTTTGAAAAAAAATTCAACTTTTTAAGTCGAAGTGCACCAGACGGGTTATCTAATTATGCACCAAGCAATTGGATGAGGGTCACCCCATCCGACAGGAGAAACAGGCTGCAACTTGTCGTTTGCTCGTCCTAAGTCCTTCCTGCAAGCCAGTTTCCCTGTATCTTCTCATGCACAACCACATCTCAAGAAATTCTTAGATGAAACAACATTTATATAGATGTGGCTTCATAACATGAGCATAACAAAAACGGTGGGAGTGAGAAACATAGCAGAGGAACGGGGGGGGCAGTCCATGCAACATTTACGAGCACTGCTTCAATACGACGGCGCCGAGCAGAGGATGCTGCTAAGCCGCGAAGTTGCGAGTTTGTATGAGTTTCTTGTTTTGTTTTCTTGAGTTTCTCATTTTGTTTATGTGTAAACGGTGAGAAAGAAAAAAAAACAAAAAAAATCTCTTGACCGGGTGTCGAACCCGCAACCCCGAGATTCCCAACCAAACGCTTACGCAATACTCTATAGAGGCCTAGGAAAGGGACTAAGATACCTTTCTTTAGACGGCGTATGTCGTAAACTGGGTCGCATGCCATAATCTGTCCGGGACATCGGTAGTAACCGCGAGCGTGTCACTCTGTGTTCTCCGCGTTTATGCACTCTCTCGCTATGGTCATGATCACGTAAGGGACAAGCCCACAAAAGTGTCCATGACCTTTGAGATTTTTTTCTTTTTTGTCCAGGACACGTCCATGACATGTCTTAGACATGTCCTAGACATGTCCTATTAAGATAGGCAGAAGTGGATGTGTCCAGGACATGTGTTCGTTTTATTTTGGTACGGTCATGACCGATTGTCCTTGACATGTCTTGGACAAACGGCAAGATTAATGCTGCGGCAGCTGTCCATCTTCAAGAATCTCAGATCCTCTCGGTCGCTAAAGAACGTCTCCAAGTGTACGCTTTCCACAGTGTTCTGAAGGCGATGGACTCCACGTATGTATGTTTCTGTAGAGGACACGCGAAGAGGCGCCTCGTCCCGTTGAAATGGTCGGAATGTTCTTTGTCCTTTCTCTTGGTCAGAAGAATACGGCAGGTGTATGCTGCCAGCTGGTCGAGATCGCGTGTGAGCTTAAAAGCTTAAAAAGTTGTATTATAAGAGTAGAGAAGATGACATCCAAATCAGTACATTATAACATCGATTCGCGGGGAAGTGAAATAAGTAAGGTAAAGGAGAGAAGACAAAGTGAAAGAGCATTAAGCCATATAAATAAGACAACGAGTGCTCGCGAAGATATTCGGGAACTAAATGAGAAAATTGTTGTTATATGTAACATATATGGAATAGCAAGAAGATATGTACTTATGAATATGAGAGTGAAATGGGAAACTTGGTTTGGAAGAAGCGTTGAATGGGAAGACGCGCACAGAATGCGCCGAATGCATCATGTGCAGCATTTGCACGGCGTTCTCTGCTTCTCTCGTGTTTCTGTCCATTAATATTGTATTCACGATAAAATTTTGACTGTCCAAAACTCCACTGTAACACAATTAGTTCTGGAAATGAAAGTGACGAAAAAAATGGCTTGATGAATAAGCTTTCACTGACATTGATATAATAATTTTAAGGTTTATTCCACATTTTCATCCTTAAAGGATCGCTCCGGCGAATGTTTTTCACACATTGAAAAAATGTCAGTTTGAGCATGGATACTCTCAAACGGAACAAAAACGCACCCTCATAAAATTCTTACCGTAACGGGTAGCTTTTTTTCGGATCGCTGTGACAGTGCCGGAGTGTTTTCGAAAAGCGGCTTGTTCACCAGCATTGGGATTGTTGTTTTATTTCTGTTTGTCCTTTTTGCGTGTTTATTTATTTGAATTCAGTGACAGTTCGCGGAAATATATACATTGTGCTTGCTTGTTAGCGATGTGCGTTGCACAAAACTTTGCTTGAGGAGCGCACCGGCACGGGAACGAGCGGAAAGCAGCGCCAAAGACGCAGTCTGGTGCTGAAAACTTTCAAAAGAACGCCAGATAGCGTCCTCATCGTCTTTAGATCCGTTACTTATTCTTTTTTTGTTATTTCTTTGCTTACTGATCTTGATTTATACTTTATTTTTTTCATTTGTAACAAGAAATTAAAATGACAGAATTGCTTGTGTGGTTGTTTTTAGTTTTCCGCAGCATCATGGGCTGCGTGGGACTACATATCAACGGCTTAAGTGGTTAGCTTCAACACTTACAGGGAATGGTCAGAAACCCTAAATTCCAAAAATTCTGATTTTTTGCATACTGATTGCCCTTCATCTCAGATGTTTCGGAACGAAAAAATAATTTTCCAAATCCCTCTAGAAAACTTTTTATAACCGTTCAAAGATAACTGTCAATCTCATTCATCTGTGAGATGACCACTTTAATCGATGCTAATACAGAGATAATATGGCCGAGTAGCGTAGTTGGTTGCGCTTCTGACCAACAGTTTTCGATTGCAGGTTCAATACCCCTTCGGCACGAACTATTTTGCTCATTTTAACAAAGCACTTTAAAGGTCATAGAGTACTTTCATGTACTGTCCCCCCCTGATTTTAATTGTGGATTGCAAGGAGCGAAAATTTTTTTGCTTTGCTCGCCAAGTAGCTGCCTCCGAATTCACTGATTGCCCTTGATTCCGGGACACTGTTGAAGAACCATAGTAACGTAAAGGACATTCTTCCACCGACGAAGGGCCTATACATCATTACAATTGCAAGCGGAAACACGGGCATGGCATTTCAAATTTTTTTGCATGCACAGCTGTATGCATACATTCATGCAAAATACATACATTCATGCAAAAAGCCCAAAGCAAAAAAAATTTTTCGTTCCTTGCAATTCACAATTGAAATCAAATCAATAAGCGCAGACAGAACATAAAAGTACTCTATGATCTTAAATGTGCTTTGTTAAAATGAGCAAAACTGTTCGTGCCGAAGGGGTATTGAACCTGCTATCGAAAACTGCTGGCCAGAAGCGCAACTAACTGCGCTACTTGGCCATGTCATCTTTGTATTAGCATCAATTAAAGTGGTCATCTCACAGATAAATGAGATTGACAGTAATCTTTGAATGGTTATAAAAGTTTTCTAGAGGGATTTGGAAAATAATTTTTTCTTTCCGAAGCATCTGAGATGAAGGGCAATCAGTATGCAAAAAATCAGAATTTTTGGAATTTAGGGTTTCTGACCATTCCCTGGTTAGCTACTTTCTTATACTCTCATAATAATTTGCCCCGGAACTAAACCAAATTTTATAAATAGTAATGTTATAGTATAACCATTTATCTCCCTTTGCTTTTTTTCTTTCTTGACTCGGGCTTAAACTTCATTTTTTCTCCCTCTTTTATCAGTCCTATATTACGACTTTCGTTCCCAGACTGGTACCCGACAGTAAAGTAGTGATCCGTAACAAGATATAGATCTGATACACGTCGAATGTAGTTAGCGTTGAAGATTGTGGTACTAGTAGGGTGTACATGTTTGAAAGGCCGGAGCTTATTTATTTGCATTACTTTTTTACTGATCATAGTAATTTCGGGTTTCCAGGTTGTAACGAGCAGGGAGGGACCGGAATCGATCATAGACGAGCGGCGATCATGTAGGGCCTGGCCGGCTTGCGAGGTTCCTTGATCTTTCGTCCAATGATCTTTCGTCCTTTGGACGAATGATCTTTAGTCCAATGATCTTTCGTCCACTGATTTTTTGTCTAATGATCTTTCGTCCCCTTTTTTTATTAACGAGCAAGGCACAATAAGCTATTCTAATGAAAAATTAGGGTGATCCTAACGGTCACTTCGTTCCCTCCGTCGCCCTCCATAACCTCTGTTTGGAACCCCGCTCTCTCAGATGCTCGCTCACAACCATCCGTAGAGGACTTGGGCCCCGGGAGCGGCTTGGTTTTCACCTTTAGATGTAGGATAGAGTTATGGCTTTAAATTTTAGTCATTGGTTTGCAGGTTACATTTCTCATGTCAGGTGTGACAGGGTTTTGGTAGGGCTATTGTGTTTGGAGCAAAGAAGAGGGGAGGGAGTTTCAACCTCAGGCGGGATGGTCATATTCCCGCAAGGTAGACGTTTGCCTGGGAAGGTGGATGCCACCCTAGTGGTCAACAAAACTACCCGAAGAAGCAAGAATTCAGCACAGGATAAAGGCCGCGCTGCACTGCCCAAAGCCACGCGGCCCCTGAATGAAGCCTCTGGCCTCTCCCAGATTTGCTGAACCTGCCGTCGCCGTCCGAACCTGCACACTAAGCTGCTTGTTCGTAAAGGGAACAGGAACAAAAGTTCCCAAATGGTACGATGACCAAAAGCTGGTGGGCAAAACTGAGTTGACGCCTTCCCGGTTTATATCTTTGGACGCCAAGGCCGTGCTCGGCTACCTATGGCTATCCATGCTGAAATACCTCTCCAAGCCCGAAGTCGGGAAGTGAGAAGGTGCTGTAGTTGTCGACAACTGGTGGTTGTTCTGTTTGGTATATTTATTCTTGCGCAGCGTCTTCTCGACTAGCAGGAACTAAAGGAAGCCGGATTGCGCGTCTCAAGCTGAGTTTCCCTCCGAGCTAATTCAGCAAGAGGAAATAAGACAATCTGAACAACCCACGGGGGGTTAGCCCAGTAGAAACGCGATCTTTCAATTAAAATACAGTAGGACAGGGAAATGTTAATTTCCAATGGGGCACCAGTTTGAATATTTTTGCGGGAAACATTTCGAGAACAATGATGGACGGTTGCCGATATTCGGTCCGTTTCTGTGAGCGCACTCATTTTCGCACTAATATTGCTGAAAGACCGCCTTAACCCGCCGTGAACCGCCTACGAGTAGTTGTCTACTTCCGTCAAATTTCACTTATTTACCTCTACTGGGAATTACTCGTGACAATAGCTTATTTGTGCCTTGCTCGTTAATATTTAAAAAAAAGGGGACGAAAGATCATTAGACGAAAAATCAGTGGAAGAAAGATCATTGGACGAAAGATCATTCGTCCAATTATACATATGTATGTCATTCGGAAACTCCGGCATACATTTTACAATCAAATAGAACTACGTTCTGGAAAAGCTGCATTTATTTTGCAAATATCTAGCATGGTGTTTTCAATTTAAAACTCCCGGCATTCATTCCATAATATATCCTCGAGAACTTTGACAACGTCAAGCGGGAGATTTTTTAATTGCTGTATCTGTTCGAGGGGACCATAACTATTCTCCTGGCACAATTAGAAAGCAATTCTCGAAGTATATCAATTCCTAAAATATCAAACATTTATAAATTTCTATTCAACAATATACTTTTCAATAAAGTATTTCCATGCAAGTGGAGTAAGAGGTCCGTTACAGGCAACAACTTCAGGAAAGATTTTGAATATGAACTTGAAACAAATAACCCAATTCGTTAACACGCAGTTGAGAAGTATAGAAAGAAAGATCGTTGTTAGTAGCAAGAATCATTGGAGTCCTACGAAGAACTTGTTCTTGTTCGTATTTGACACCTATAGCTACGCACGTCTGATGGCCTCCAGAAATGTTCTTGAATGTTTCTATGGTCTTGTCAGTAATTTTTGGTTCGTTGTCAAGACATATATTGATTAAGTCTTCGTAAGGTTCGTCACATGGATCAGGGTTGGAAGAGATACATATGTAGTAGTTCGGACACTCCCATGGAAGTGAGTTTGGTATCCATCTCGCCAGTAAATCAATGGGATCTCAAGATACTCAACCTATGGTGAATGGAGCTCCCGCAACAGGAGGAGGTGCTCCAGCAGGCGATTCGGCTACTCCAGGTCTTTATGATAGATCAGTTGTTGCACCAGAATTTAATGTCGGCGGAGGAACTTTACGAAAAGTGTATAGAAAAGTTAATACATTTTCTGTTAATGTTAATGAACTTAAAAGTGGTCAATATGAAGTTAGTACTGCCGGGTATGTAAGGAATGTTGCTCATATGGTTCCTTGGCTTCACCAGTCATTTTAAATGAACGATACTGAAATTGGTATTCTCAATACTATTGCTAGTAAGTACAAGTATAACGAGTTTGGATTCAAAATTTCTAATATTACAACTCATTCTATGAATATTGCTGGAACTTCAGATCTTCATTTTAGTGGTAACTATGGAGGAATTATTGGATATGCCGCTAATGTGTCATCAGAAGAATTTGGTCCTTGGTATGGTAGTAACTCTGCTGGAGATTATTACATTAGTGCTGATGTTGGAGAAATGCTGTCTCGAAATAATAGAGGAAATGGAATACAAAACTGGCCCTTTCATCTATCTCTTATGTCTCAAATTATTGGATACACAGATCAGTCTTTGACTGCTGGTAACAAAATGTTTCTTAAATATCCATATGTGTTTAAAAGAGCTGGTCATGTAATTGGAGGTTTGCCATTAATGGGTGCATATCATAAGATAAAGAATGATAGATGGCGTACCACATTGGGTATGCAAGGAGGCAGTACATATTTTCATGTACTACCAAATACAAAGAAAGGTCTTCCTCCTAACGCATACGCCAACGATAAATTTGGAAGTTCTTCCCCATATCATGAATTAGGTGTGGCTTACCATGACAAATATGATTGGAGTTATGAGAATCTATTACCAAAACCGAGTACTCAACTTACTAATTGCTCAATTGTAAGTACTGATATAATTGGAAATGCTTATATGGATGTTTCTAATATTGAAGACTATACTAGAAATCAATGTAAAGATTTGTTCTACTTTATGTTTCAAATTCCCATGCCTACTGGAATCGATGCTATTCCTCAAGTATTTGTAACCTTTACAATCGAATCAGAATGTGAAGTAGAATATCTTCCTCTTACAAACGATGACTTTGGTCAACAAGATCAAATCTTTGCTGTAACTGATACTGGCGCTGGAGGAGTTACTTCTCCTACTAGGATGGATACTCATCATGAAAATCCTTCTGCTATGCGTGCTTCCCAACTTCATAACTTTTTCCAAGGCACTGGAATAGGTGATGTGTATAAGCTAGAGTTGAAGAATAGATTGAATACTAAGGGAAATGTCAATACTCCCCATACTGGAAATGTAACTTCTCATTATTACAGTAGAAATTTCTTGATGAATCCTGAATCTAGACCTAGCATTAATGCTAGTGGAGTTATCAACAATAATAACAGTATTTACGCCAATTTGTTCAACTGATTTATTCAACATGTTCTTCGATAAAGTCTTTCCATATAAGCGGATTAAGCGGACCTGCACAATCAATCAATGCTGGAAACGTATTGAATATATACTTGAAGCATCGGGCCTCTAGAGCAAGCTCATTGACTCTTCGCTGAGTAGTATACACACAAAGGTTCGAATTGGTTGCAAGGATAATTGGAGTTCTACGCAAAACTTCAGACTTATACTTTACATCGATAGCTACGTCTTGGCCCTCACAAACATTTTTAATAGTTTCTACTGTCTTATCAGTAATTTTGGGCTCATTAACGTTGATTCATCATTGGAGCGAATTCAAAGGAAGAATTTCCGCTCATCTGCTGGGACTGAGAATAGAACATACATCCTTCAACAATCGAATTGGCAACAAGAGTTTTTCCTCCATTAGGAAGTCCGAATAGCATAATAGCATTTTTCTTTGGGAGTTTTCTTTCTACTATTTGATAAACAGTATTAACAAATGATGAGATATCAATATTATTAAACGACATTATTTTCATAAGCCATTGCTTGCTCTCTGGGATAGATAGATATGGCTTTTTTGATAAATGTTTTTGTTCAAAATGAGATAGAAGTTCAAGCCAAGGCGTATGCAAATACTGAAGTCTAACAGCATTTAAAAGTCGAGCAGCAGCATCCGAGTACCATTTTTCTGTAATCAACTCAAATTCGCCTCTCAGTAATAGAACCGCTTCGAGTTCCGATGCGTCCCTTGGAAAGACTTCTTGAATCACAAGTTGATGCAAACGAGATTGTTGCGGGACCGAAACGATGCGAAGAGCCTTGGCTCGTCTTATATTATATATTAATAAATATATATTTTTAAAAAGTGGTATTTAGCAAAACATTCAAAATACAATAGTGTGACCAAGTTGGCGTCACTGGGAATGGGAGAACGCTATCCCAGCAACTCACCACTGAGAAGCGAGAGAATGATATTACAGTACATCAGGATTTGGATAATGAAATATGGAGACAATTGCTCAAAGTGTTCAGAAGATTTTGCTTTTATTTTGAGCATTCTCGTTAGACCATCAATGGATCTTTCTCTCTCTCCCACGATCTCGGGCTCTCTCGCTCTCGTTCTCAAACTAACCAGTAGACTCAAATGAATATACTTTAATGCTTTAAAAAATATATTTGGAATCTAATTTTTTCTAAATATATGGAATTTCAAAATTAGATTGATAGTCATTCCTCAGTCAAAAGGTGCGATCGAACGTAGTATAGACCGCTGGGATGTGGGCGATAACCCAGCGGCTCCGGACCTACACACTGAAAGATGTTCTGACGGCGTTTATAAGCGCCCAGCTTTCTAGACTCCCTATGTTAGCCGAGTTTCCTGTTATTCTACATTGTCTTTTCCAAGCGAGGCGCCATTGGTCACCAGGTGAGAGAGCGAGAATCGAGAAGCATTTGAGAACAAAGACACTGGAGAAAGATCATGCAGGACAAAATCATGTTTTTCTTCTCCGAAGATAAAAAAACATTAATTAAAATTGGAGAGGTATGCATGTAAATGTAAAGAGACTCTTAAAAAAAAAAAAGAAATTGCGCCTGTGAAGAAGAAGAATATCTGAAAGTATGAAAAGAAGTAACGAACTAGAGAACTAAAAAAAAAAATTTCCCTCCACTTTGGATATGAACGATACAACAATACATACATTAGGTTTGATTCATGCATTATACAGTTACAAGATTTTAGATTTTACAATTGGCCGTCCAGACGCCCTTGGCACAGAGGGGATGAAGACATGGTTCTCGCATTCGAGCTTCTTATCAGATGACACCTTCAATGATTCAAAAAAAAAACTCCCTTTGGAATTTGCCTGTAAAATGTGGGGGAATTAAAAAGAAATTGTGTGTAGTAATCACGAATTGTTTGTGGAGTTGAGAGATGAGAGGATAGGGAGATAGAAGGATGAGTAGTCAATAGGAATTAGAAAGGATATCAGAGAGAGAGAGAGAAATGGGGGGGGGGTCGGGCACAGATCGGTCTCTTTTCCTCTATTCCCACAAAGGCGCAGCTTTCCCTTTCATCAGCTGTAGCAAAATCAAATGAAACTGCCACAATCTCTTCTTTAATGAATTTCACCCAACAATTTGCAACAACAAGCTTCAACACACCTCGATTAGAATACAGATAAGTATTGTTTTTTAAAGCGAGCGACGAAAGTCCTTTTTCAATTAAAAATCAAACTTTTATATTAACATTTTTATTAAATTAGTTAAAAGTCCAAAATAATATTTTCAGTTATAAATATTATTTTGTAATGTAACACACCTGGTTAGACGGGTCTGTCGGTATCATCGCCATACAGTCGCAGTTGTTGCGAGCGATGTGGTGGTTATTCGCGGTGGTCTGATATCTACTGTGAGTTAAGAAGAGGTTTTTTAGATTTGTATTAACTTATAGTTAATAATCATAAATATTATTTTGTAAGTAAATATTGAGAATTCCACCTTGTTATTGAGGGGTGCGTCGGCTGCATCGCCATGCATGCCTTAGTCTGCAGAAAGACGTAGTAAAGACACATTGTGATATCACATACATACATTCATATTAGGATCTCGAGATCGATGTACATTTGGTAGAAGAAAAAGTGTAAGAGAGAGAGATAGTGAGAGATATATAGAGAGAGAGAAAGAGAGAGAGAGAAGGGAGAGAGAGAAAGATGGAGAGAAAAAAATAACATGCAGCTAGTTTTTTTCGCTCTCAATCGCTCTCTCTCTCTCTCTCTCTCTCTCTCTCTCTCTGATAGATTTAATTTCCTACCAAATGTACATCGATCTCGAAAAATCTAAGAGAGATGGAAAGAAAAAAACTTTCGAGAAATAAATGGCACAATTATTGAGCTAACAATAATAAAAATAAAACCTGGTTGCTTGCGAAAGGAGCGCATCATCCGTGCAGTAGAACTGCTCCACCGCTCCACAGGCTGCAGCGTCTGGAGCCTGAAAGAGGGCACGAGATTGAGAGAGAAATATAGAATGAAAGAAAGAGCGAGCGAGTGAGAGAAAGATTGAGTGGTAGGGAGAAAAAACTATATGAACTATATGGTACAATTATTGACTAAATATTAAAAATAATAATAAAACCTGGTATTTAACGGCTGCGCATACGCTACAAGTTGCCGTAGTGGTTGTTGGGTTTGTCTCGCCTGCATGAGGGAGTAGAGGGAGCATATGCGGAAAAGGGAGAAGGGAAGGACAGGGCCGGGCCAGCCGCCGGGATGAGCCAAGGCAACACTGACCGCTTTGCCGACGTTGGCGGGCGCCAGCCGGTTAGCCGTTCGAACATGATGGATGTATTTGATTGAAAATAGTTTTGGCATCAAGCATTAACATAGATGTAACTACATACAACAAATATACTTTCAATACCTTGGCCTATCACACGCAAGAAAAGAGGCGTAGTCTTTTAATTTCTAAATATTTTCACTCTCTCACTATTCATAGTGACGTGTTGAACATTTCTGATCTTTCTCTGTTATTCAAGCCCAGCTATTATATGACACGCTGCAATAAATATTATTAGGCAGTTTGTATTGTCAATCCGTGTAACTTTGGCGGTGATGTCAGCAAACATTATGACTCTAGCCTTCCTTCATATTCCGTTTCTTTTGGCAAGTTCTGTCAATAAGCTTCTTTTGCGATTACATTATGCTCTTCTAATATTGCTTTCCACTGTCCATATAAAAGTCCATCTTGCCCTGCTGCTGATTTCATTGCTAGACAAGATAAGATTCATGACACCGTTCTAGATCTTAATGGTCACATCACTGCCTTTCATTTTCAATTCGCCCTGAAATCAATTCGAGCTTGCACGCCGTCTGTTCCATGCACTCTCGCGCCCTCTTGCTCCCTTCTTTCTCTCTGCCACTCTCACTCTCTCTCTCGCGCTCGCGCGCTCTCTCTCTCTCCCTCTCTCTCGCTCTCTATCTCAACACATCTCTAAACTCACTCGTAATCTATCGCTGGTGGATCTAGATCTTTCAACTGACAGCTCGGTGGTACATATTTCCGTGCATCCTCCCACATCCAGGTGCCTAAATTGCAACCATCTCCTGTTGCTTATCTCGCTTCCATCCCTTGCACCCCAGTCACCCTTCAAGAAAGAGATGTTAGGCGCGCTAGTTATGCATAAATTAACACCTTCTTGTTGTCGATTAATTGGATAGACTAAGCTCGACCGATTCAAAAATAGCGCTCACTTGTAACTCGTTATACAAATCCCCAAATCCCGCTCATCTCTTGGTCTGTTACCCTTTTGCATGTATGTACATATATGCATTCATACATATATATGTATATATAATATATCTTTAGCTCTTTCGTCATACAAGCGATTTCAAAGCGATGGCAGCATAAATCTGCCGGGAACGTGAAGGGACAACACGCTATAAAAGGTAATGCACGTTTGTTTAGAAATATTAATTTTCTCAAAAAGTATATGCCATATTTTTCATCTTATGCTTTCTATTGTTTTATGTATATTCTTTCCTACTCTCAGCAACTCTCTTATCTCTGAGGAAGAGAACTTCCTTCCTGATGACTTCAATTCGACCATTCGATGTCCTAGCCAGTTGAATACATGGAGACTACACTCGCCATCTGCCTCATTTTTGCGACTCTCTTACATGAAGGTATAACAAGTTTACAACTTTATTCCACAAGTCCGTGGACCGAAGCTCGGTGGGTATGCCATGAAATATTCATTCATCTTGAGGTATTTCCTACTTTAATCGAAAAATCATAGCTAAATTTATATTATATATCATTGTTTAGTTATTGAAAATAATCTACTTTCACAATGATCACCAAGAAAAACACCTATTCCTATGCTTGCTGCATAAATAGAAGCGATTGAACGAATGTAATTCAAACCGTTGCAGGTTAGAGCAGAAATAGTTTGCTGCGCAATTATGAAGTGCAAGTACACTGATTTGGGGCGCCCGGTTGCGTTTGAGGAGGGACCCGCATGCGAAGCGGTCCTCCCTTTTAGTTATTCACTCCGACGACTGTTAGTTCGGTGTTACTTTCTTGTATTCGTCTATTCTGATTTGGGGTGATAAATTTGTTAATTAGCACGAGAGTTCCCTCTCGTCTTCAAGCATAAAGGAACGAGAAATCTTCCACTAGTTTTGACAGACACCCTCCAACAATGTGGAGAGACTTACGTACTCTCGAGTGAAGTCGTCTGAGTTGTGGGATGAGAATAACGAAATGAATTTGAAAAAAATCAATGAATTTCCATTTGGCACAAACATCGGCAATTTTAATGCAGCATTTTAAGTAGGTTTTCTGAATTCGTTCGTTTTTTTGCAATCAATTTTTCCTATATGTTCTCTCTCTCTCTCGATTTTTTTTTCTTCCTGCATGGAATCATTCATATAATTTTCCCATGTTCAATTATATTTGCGCGGTTATCTTTTCTGTTAACATCTTGGTTTTTTCACTCGCTTCATGACAGCTTTATCAGTGCGGGTCGAAGGAGGTGGATCAGTTCTTACTTGATGCGTTTTCCTTGTACGAGCCATCCAACTGAATTTGAAAAAAAAGCCTTCATGACTTAAAGAAAACAGTGTTTAATTAAATGATAACTTGTTTGTTTACAAGACATGTACGATTTGTTATAATATTCTGGCTATCAAATTATTCTTACGAGAGCACCTTTTCTTTCTTCTTTTCATTACCTTCCGTCTCGGCCTTCGCACCGTCAACAGTCACCTTAAACAAATTCATTTAATTTAAAGAAAAAAAGTTGTTTTAACGAGTTTTTTATTTAGGGAGCTTGATGACTAATAAATTCAAAGTTGCATTTCTTCAAAAGGTTTTTCCCATTTAATTTGCAAAAGTAGCTCCTCGTGTCTTTTAATTTAACAATTAATTTAAATTAAATAAAGTTTTCAAGTTGCTTCAATGCTTTAATTGAGGTATTTAGAGAAATGATAACAAGCAAAAAACGGAAATAGCTATTGCTTTATTCTACACTGTGTTTTTACTTACGCCAAGTGACACGCCCTTGAGGAACTCATTGAGACCGACGATCAAGAACAAGATCCACAAGTACGAGCAGCCAGCCCTAAAGTTATGGTACATCATATACAGCTTTGCAATTAAGAGCAATTTTAATCACTACAGTTTGTTCTCTTCCATTTGCTAAGATCAGAATTAAATTTTGATAGGAAATCCAATCATTTCTTCCTCTGGCGAAAGCTGCTGTCTATTTGCAGATTCTCATGACTTCAAAGACGAACGTCTTTTCTCCTCCATTCGTTGTGGTCTCCGAGGAAGTGGTGGCCTCCGTGGAAGTGGTGGTCTCCGAGAATGTTGGAGTTGCAGCCCCGGTTGTCGTCGTTGTCGTGGTAGTTGGCTGAAATTTCCTTCGGAAGCTTTAATAATATCCGCAAACGATGAAAACCAAGTTTCTCTGCCATGCTCTCGTTTTAAGGATTCTCTAAATGTCAAACCTCAGTTGTCGTCGTCCTGGCAAACTCGCCGCTCTTGAATCGTGTTGCAATGTCCTGCATCTGGTCAACCAACTTCCTCGGCTAATTGCACAGCCGATGATCGCAGTAGATGATAAAGTCTGGCTCATTGTACCTTAAAATAGCTTTTTCAATAAAATGGTACCCACTTTAGTAGGTTAGCAATATTTTAGGATATCCACAACTAGGACGATTCAATTTCCAGTCACCTTGATTGAATGGTCTTTTTTCACTCTCACAGCGAATATTTTTTTCTATTTGCTTGCCGAGCCCTTCGACGTACTCAGGCAACGCAGGGTCGTGGGTGGTGTTGAGAACAACTCCCGGGAGATGAGCTGAGCATCCGAGCCTTTTCATACCACCTGGATCGCCACTCTGGTCGTATTCAAAGTTGAGGGAAAAGCTGAAGACACATGTCAGTTGGCCCTGTTCGCATGTTTCGGGATTCTTTTTCTCCTCGACGTAGCAAGTTAAAGGAGGGATTGCTGTTTTCTCTTCCTGCAAAGACACAGAAAATTCGCGAATCATTCACTGATCGTTGCCACTTCAGTACGCTTTTTCACGTACGGCGGAAGGCGAAACTTCTCGCACCTTCACGCTATTTCCCTCGCGAGAAATTCCCTTCTCAGCGCCGGAGTTGCTAGCGACTGAGATAAATTAAATTCATTTCATTAATGTTTTTATTTATTTGTGTTTAAGGTCATCTAACCTCGCTGATTCAAAACTTTAAAGAAGGGCGATCACCGAAAAATTGCAATTGTATGTTCAAACGTGCAAAGGTTTCAAACGGAAGTCCATTTAATTACTCAAAAAAGTACGGTAGATGAGATCGCTAAAGTAACGCTGATTTCGAAGCGAGAAGTTATTGCTCGTTTACTAATTTCATACTGTTTTGCATAATATTTTTTAGTTTATTGTAGAATATTCACATACGAAAGGGATAAAGCATGAAACAAACAAATGTCTTAAAATATTTGTAAATTGAATCTTCCCGCGATGGGTAAGTGGCAGCAAATCTACTGTCGAGTGCTGTAACACCACGTTTTTGCACTGACACCAATCACAAATTCATTCAAAAATTGCATTTTCAAGTATCTTAAATTTGAATATGGAACTTTTTTATGCTTTTTCATTTGCCTTTTCTTTTTCCTCATGCCCGAGACTATTCGAAAATAGCTAAGATGTTTCAGAAATCGGCAATTACTTTTCGGTGATCGCCCTCCTTTAAGCAGAATCGAGGAGGAGTGAGCCTTGAGAATCTGGGCGCCGCCAGTTGCTTTGAGATCAAGGTCAGTGGAACCAGCCAGGGCGTCTGAAAGGGGAATTAAATAATTTCAACTCGCAACATGAATCCAAGTGACTACTGAAATATTCTTCAGATTCTTGAGATTTGGGACGACATAACTTCTGCACTATTTGACCATTTTATTGCTTGAAAGGATCAAGACATCCATGTCAAATGACCCAGTTAAAAATTCTCTAAAAACATGCTGTTTGGGTTATAATATACCGTATTCAGCATCCTGACTATTCGAATCCAATGTCGGAATAGGGACCGGGCGACAATCTGCGACACTCATAAGACCCTGAAAAAACCACGCTTGAAATAATTTTCTCATATTTTATTGTACCAGTGTAATAATTAAAGAACCTTTAGGATACTAATTGATTTGTAATTCTTTTTTAGATGCCCTTTTTCTTATAATTTTTTTTTGATAAGATCAATTTTATAAAGTTTTTTTTGGGTTAGTGGATAATTAATTATTTTTTAGTAAATTATTATACCTACCTTGACGGCGAGATATAGTACTTTTAAGATCTTTAAAAACATGAATGAGCAAAATATCACGAAGTAAGGTTAGACAACTTGGTTAATGTACTCTTAAGGATATTTTTAGTTCAAAATTGCGAGAAGGTTGGTTGGAGCTTCTCCAGTTATTTCTCGCCATTCCAATCATCTTCCTGGCTGCAATGAGGTCGACTCTCTGTCCTCTCCTTCTTCTCCTCTCGGTCCCTATTCCATACCTTTCCCCTCTTGCTGTTTGAAAGGTTTAAGAAATCATATTAAAGTCCCAGGAGGAATTATTTTCATACGGCTAAAAATTGTTTTAAGAAAAGTTTTTAAAGATCTTAAAAATACTATATCTCGCCGTCAAGGTAGGTATAATAATTTACTAAAAAATAATTTATTATCCACTAACCCAAAAAACTTTATAAAATTGATCCTTACAAAAAAAAAATTATAAGAAAAAGGGCATCTAAAAAAGAATTACAAATCAATTAGTATCCTAAAGGTTCTTTAATTATTACACTGGTACAATAAAATATAAGAAAATTATTTCAAGCTTGGTTTTTTCAGGGTCTTATGAGTGTCGCAGATTGTCGCCCGGTCCCTATTCCGACATTGGATTCGAATGGTCAGGATGCTGAATACGGTATATTATAACCCAAACAGCATGTTTTTAGAGAATTTTTAACTGGGTCATTTGACATGGATGTCTTGATCCTTTCAAGCAATAAAATGGTCAAATAGTGCAGAAGTTATGTCGTCCCAAATCTCAAGAATCTGAAGAATATTTCAGTAGTCACTTGGATTCATGTTGCGAGTTGAAATTATTTAATTCCCCTTTCAGACGCGTTGGCTGGTTCCACTGACCTTGATCTCAAAGCAACTGGCGGCGCCCCGATTCTCAAGGCTCACTCCTCCTCGATTCTGCTTAAAGTTTTGAATCAGCGAGGTTAGATGACCTTAAACATAAATAAATAAAAAATTAATGAAATGAATTTAATTTATCTCAGTCGCTCGCAACTCCGGCGCTGAGAAGGGAATTTCTCGCGAGGGAAATAGCGTGAAGGTGCGAGAAGTTTCGCCTTCCGCCGTACGTGAAAAAGCGTACTGAAGTGGCAACGATCAGTGAATGATTCGCGAATTTTCTGTGTCTTTGCATTAGGAGAAAACAGCAATCCCTCCTTTAACTTGCTACGTCGAGGAGAAAAAGAATCCCGAAACATGCGAACAGGGCCAACTGACATGTGTCTTCAGCTTTTCCCTCAACTTTGAATACGACCAGAGTGGCGATCCAGGTGGTATGAAAAGGCTCGGATGCTCAGCTCGTCTCCCGGGAGTTGTTCTCAACACCACCCACGACCCTGCGTTGCCTGAGTACGTCGAAGGGCTCGGCAAGCAAATAGAAATAAATATTCGCTGTGAGAGTGAAAAAAGACCATTCAACCAAGGTGACTGGAAATTGAATCTTCCTAGAAAATTCACTAAAATATTACTAAACTAGCTGCTAAAGCGACCACTGTTTTATTGAAGACGTCATTTTTCAAGGTACAATGAGCTCATCTTCTACTGTGATAATCCGATGTGCAATAATTTCAACAAGATGGCTGGAATGATTGACGTTATTTCAACTAGGTTCCATAGCCAGTTTACCAAGACGACTACAAAAGAGGTTTGATATTTAGGAGATTACAACTTCCTTGATCCGATTATCGTGTCGTGAAGGACAAGGAAACACTAGATTTTATTCGTGGATTATTGTTAACATATTATTATACCTTTCCTGAACTAAACGCACTTGTGTAACTTAGCAGTAAACAATACTGATACTATTTTGATATTCGAAAAAAAATTCAGGAAGAGACGACAGAAGTTGCTACCACCTTGTCTCCGATGGCAGCTAGCCGGAAGTACAAGAAGAAGAACAAGAACCAAGATATGGAAACAATGGACAAGTACTCATCCATACGCCGTGGCAAAAAAAAATTCTAGAAAAGATTTCCTATCGACCGCTTTCATTCTTTCGCAGAAGAAATGGAAGCAATATTCGGTGCAATCCCTGTTGGGGGGGGGCATGATTTTTTCCAAGTTTCTGAGGAATGTTTATTTGCACAGAAATGTTAGCAAAAGTAGCTTATTTGACGTTTTCGATGTCATATTCGCGTTCAGAAAAAAAAAAGCACTAATAGACAGCTTTCAACCGAAAGTAGATGGGGAAAAACATTCCTCAGAAACTTGGAAAAAATCATGCCCCCCCCCAACAGGGATAGCACCCAATATTCGTTGTGAAATATTTTTTTTTACAAGACTTGATGTCTCCGTTTGAGATTGGTTTACTCCATCTCCGGCTGTTTCTCGGGTGCGATGTGTATTGCTGCACTCTACTTTGTCGGATGGGCTGTCTTCGTAGAGGTCAAGGAGAATAAAGAGAAGAAGGTGAAAGCAGCTCTGAATTTGTTAGCTATGAGAAACACTGATTGTGAGGTAAAAAAGAAGAATAGGAAATAAAGTTAAATTAGCATACATTTTTGGAATAGAATTTCTAGAGAATTTGAAATGAATAAATGATAACATTGAGTTTATTAGGTAACAGGCTCTGTAAATAGAGGATTCTCTGCCGCAACTTTGAAATTATCGTTTTTATTAATGCTGCAGGAGGCGGTGCCGATGCTTAGGTGAAAGGTTCTTAGAAAAAAGGGAATACACTTTTACAAACTGGAAGTAGAAATGCAGTTTTTAGAGCACTAGAAACAATTTAAATGGGGAAAATACCAGGATTGATTTCAGTATGATCTTAATAAATAAAGAAATCGTTCAAAGGACTGTAAAATAATCTCTCCATCGAATTAAGGCCTCCGCAAAAAAGGTCGAGACGAACACCAAGGGATGATCCACCGCCGTACAAGGAAAACGCGTCAAGCAAGAACTGATCCACCTCCTTCGACCCACTGTGATAAACCTCGCATGAAAACGAGTGAAAAAACGAAGATGATGACAGAGATATGTACATATTAGAACATTGAAAAAAACACTCTTTTCAATCGTGAAATTTCACTCATTGAAAGTGTCATTACTCTTCACAATACACTCGAGATAAACGAAAATGTTTGAAAAGTTAATATGATTTTCTCACGTATTTACATGAGTGAGCAAAATATTACGAAGCAAGGTCGGATAGCTAGATTAATGTACTCTTAAGTACATTTCTAGTTCAAAATTGCGAGAAGGTTGGTTGGAGCGTCCCCTGTTATTTCTCGCCATTCCTATCATCTTCCTGGCTGCTCTGTAACTGACGCAAAATCTCTTGATGTTATCCATGCCAACACACCATATTCGTTGCAGTAACGCGCTCTGCATGATATATGGAAAAGTTTTGAGATGCTTAAAGTTGAGTATCTAACTGCCTCGTACTTTCTCTCTTACACATTTTTCTCGTCGCTTTTATCAATGCGAAATGCCCAGGTGGTTCTGTCGCTCGCATTCACTTGAAAGGCACTGGCTAGAAATGACATCCGATTCGTTCATAACTTTGAGGAAAATAAACAGCAAAATTGAAAAGAGGCTCTGAGCCGTTATATTATGTTCAAATTCACAACTAAACACAATGCTACGGCGATCTCGCATTTTGATATTTTAATTAAATTTTTCTTTCTTAATAATGTAATTCAAAGCAATTTGCACCAATCAGTTTTGGTTGAAATTCCCAGAAGACCCAAGTGAATGAGCAGTTGGAATCAAGAAAATGTTTTAATCAGTCTTTGTTTTCCAGTTTTCATTAAAATATTCCACCTTTTTAAAAGAATAGCGGTATATAAGCGTCGTTGGCTTGGAAAAGTGTCACAACCACTTCAGATTTGTACATGCAATGATATTGTTCCAGTATTTATAAGTGCACTACTCGAATAGCGCCCTATATTAGGTGAGTTTTCCGTTCTCCAAGATCGTCCATTCCCGTTACGCCACCATTAGTGACAAGATTTGAGAGGGAAGATCGGGAGACTGAAAGACACTGGAGAGATATCATGCGGAATGACAGACTTGTTACGTTCTTCTTGCTCTGATATATTTCGAATCGGAAGGTAGAGAGGATCAGAGAACGAGAAGAGAGCGAAAAAGGCAGAAAAAAAGATAGGCGGAGATTCATAAATTCTATCGAATATAAGCGTAAAATATGAATGAGTGATGACGAAGGAAATTGGCGGCTGCTTGTCAAGGACGTTTATTCTCTGTCATATATTCTGTGTCATTTCGGCACCCCTCCCCTCGAATTGTCGACTGTGTCATTATTTCTGCACCCAGGAAATTCCTTGTCTCAAAAATAAATACAGAATTTTTTGGCTGTCTTTCATGAAATTTGACTTTTACTTTGCGACAACCGTAGTCGGCACGTCGATTTTCTGCTTCGTCGGTACGGAAACGCTCTTTTTTCATATTTTTTTAACACTTTCATATTACATTTCTTGTAGTGCAGTGATTCAATCACATGTTTCTCTCTGAATAACTTTCAACTAGTTAATAATTCTTTGTATGGTTTCTCTTCTCAGGCCTCTTCACACAATCAATGAATGTGCTCGTGCTTCGCCGCATGGACTCGGGCAATTTTATCTTTCTAATGGTCATTCATTCACTTTCTTCTCTTCCATTTGACGGCTATGCATACGTGCAAAAGTAAAAGAAAATAATTATTTGCAATCGCCAAAAAAATCTATTAAGAAGACGTAAATAATCAGAGTCAAACCCTAGACATCCGCCATCGTCGACCTCGCCAAGATTCCCGTCGTCATCACATGGGTCTTGTCACATTTGGACATCAAATGGTGGCGTTCGCAAATTGCCACCTTCTATGTCGCCTACATCGAATATCAGCTACTCAGAGGCTTCGACTCGGCCATGTTTCTGCCTCTCAAGATTCCAATGTTCAAGAGTAAAGCCAATAATTTGAATAGTTCTGAATATAAGCGTAAGAAGCTAGTGTAAATTTTCTTTATTTGTTTCTTTTCTCCTTTTCACATTCCCCGTGACATTTTGGCCTGAGGCATTAATTAAGTCAATTACTTAATTAATTAACTATTTAATTAGCGGTCTTTGTATCACCGCGCTCACCGTCGATCGCTTCCTCGTTGTCTGGCTGCCCGTGACATTCCGTGAGATCTCCGAGACGGGCAGAAAGCGGAGAAGAATCATCGCCGCTCTCGGCTGCGTGCCTTTGTTGCCGAAAAAAAATATGTAGGTCAAATTTCGGGGAGTAGCTTTGTTGCCGATATGGAAAAGGGGGAGTAGCTTTGTTGCCGATCTGGGAAAGGGGGAGAAGCTTTGTTGCCGATTTTTTTTAAACTCGCGAATATGTTGCTCTGTATCTCTCGAACGACTAGACATAGCCGAGAGGCAGAGAAAATGAGTGGTCTCTAGCTACAAGGTCAGAACAAGTGGCATGCACCGGCATATGGAAATGGAGTGTGAATTATGCCAGTAAAAAAGAACGTAAATTATTAGGAGACAAGAAGAAAAAGAGAAGCTCATGTCACATGCAACATGTATATTCTAGAGAGTAATAAGAAATGAGAGGGACCCTCTGGCTGTCAAGCACCAGGGTATGCTAAATGAAGCGTGAAATTGTGACAGTAAAAGAGCATTAATAAATTGGAGAAAAAAAGAAGTACACACATGGAGTATGTAAAACCTAGAGAGTAATAAGAAAGAGAGGGTTTCTGCTCCTCTCCCTGTGTGACCGATTGAGAGGTCAGTTGTACTTCCTGCAGTCACATTCTCAGTCGTACAACAAGCTCATCTCCCATGTCAACCTCCAACGCTTCCCAGAACCCAACGGCCCTCTTCAGGGCCCCAGGCAATACGCCTCCCCCATCCTCTTCTTCTTCTTCTTCTTCCTCTTCATCGCAATCGAGCACGCTCAAGAGCAACGCGCAGCTGCGTCGGCCAGAATGGACGCGTGCGTTTTATTGGCGAAAAGTACACTATATTGTTGAAAGTTCTGTCACTGCAGCCTGAAGGACCGAATCAACACCGGCGTCCCCATCATCCGCAAGTACGAGATTCTTGCGTATCTAGACGAGATGGGCA
This sequence comes from Allodiplogaster sudhausi, assembly GCA_945643635.1. Classification (NCBI taxonomy): domain Eukaryota; kingdom Metazoa; phylum Nematoda; class Chromadorea; order Rhabditida; family Diplogasteridae; genus Allodiplogaster; species Allodiplogaster sudhausi. Next base: position 571,136 of record CALZFC010000356.1, read on the forward strand.
AGAAGCATACGACTGGCAAGGATCACTGAAGACTCAATGTCTCTCCTTCTATTATTATATGTACATACATTCTGCGAATGTCTCTCTTTCTATTAATATATCTACATACATTCTGTGAATGTCCCTTTCCTACTAATTTATATACATTCTGTGAATGTCTTTTTTCATTAATATATGTATATACATACAATCAGTTCTGAGTTATTAATAAATCTTTCTACAAGTTGCAGTAAATCGGCAACAAAGCTACTCCCCGATTTCCAAATCGGCAACAAAGCTGCATGCGGCCAATCGGCAACAAGGGTACGCAGCCGCCGCTCTCCTCGTCGTCGCAGGCGTCGCGTTCGAGGCGGGAGTTTAAAATTTTGAAAAATTAAATTGCACACTAACTTTTGAGTTGAGAGAGCGGGAGAGAGAAAGAGGGAGGGAGAGAGAGAAAAAAAAGTTCTCCTGCTTGTAGTGGCACCCCAGCTTTGCTCCTTTAAATAAGAACTAGTTTTTGTTCTTTTCAACTACCAACACTGGCCAATATCGATGCGGGAAAGATTGCGAGAGAAGCAAACGAGTTGGTTGCTTTCATAGTTTTTCTATTACATTTTTTTTTAAATATTTACATGCATTTATCAGCAATTTGCAGGCACATATGTATACAAATATGTATTTAAGATAAAACAATTCGTCTAAAAGTAGCAAAAAATTGTTTTTTTTAAATGAGAGGGCAAATCGTTTTCAGCGGCGCCTTCATTCTATGGTAAAAGTTCCGGGAGCGGTGCGTGAACTTTCAGAATTCCCGCACCGGTCACGGAAAGTTCCTGGAGAAAATCTTGAGTGGTGCGGGAAAGTTCCCGGAGAAAACAGTGTGTCATGCGCAGTAAAATTACATTCCTTTTACATGAAGATGTTTATTCGTATATTTTATTACTTTGATTTACATTTTCAAATTAGAATTTCGTTCTTCCTCCTGCACTGCAAAGAAGGAAAGAAAAGACCATTTTGACTTGTAACAATGACGACTTGATTTTTTTTGCATTTTTTGGTTCAAATTACATCGCTTTTTTCCAGCTGTATTAATAATCATTTGACGGAGAACCGGATGAATTCTCTATAAAATAAAGTGAGAAAATATATAGTTCTTGAGAATGAAAGATCAACTTTTTCGTTAGAATTCATAGCTTTCTGGAAAGACGTAAGAAAGAAAGTTTGAAAGAAAGAAAGCAAGGATGAAAGTAGGAGGCAAAGTATGAAATAAGGAAAGAAAAGAAGAAAGAAAGACAGAAAGTAAGTAAGAATAGGTAAGTTAGAAAGTAAGAAATAAAGTAAGAACGAAGGAAAGAAAATAAGTATGAAATAAAGTAATAAAGATAGTAGGAAAGAAAGAAAGAAAGATAGTAAGAAAGAAAGTAAGAAGGAAAGAAAGAAAGAAAGATAGTAAGAAAGAAAGTAAGAAGGAAAGAAAGAAAGAAAGATGCCTAGAAAAAAATTCCCGGACCTAAACGCGACATGGGTTCAAGGGTCGGTGAGCGTTATTTCCCGGAAATTGCTTTGAGTGCGAGAGAAAACTAAAGATAACCTCGAAATGAGAGAGGCCAGACAAACCATATCTCGAGTAGGTTTGTCTGCGCCTCCACTTTTACACGCTATTTCTCACCATTTCAAAGATGTGGGATCTTTACCGGAGCGCTGGGTACATTTGAGCAAAATTGGTCCGGTGTCTTTCCCGGAGCGGTCAAGAAAACTTCCGAGGTTCCATGCTATATCATATAAAAAGTCCGGGAAAGTTCCCGCACACCTCAGAACAATTTTTTCTTGAGTTCCGGGACCCCTGACCGAACTTTCTTGAGAATGAAGACGCGGCAGAAGTAACGGCAGGTATGTCTACTATACTGTGGATGCGCTTTGGTTTGACATTTACGGAGCCGTGAAGGAGGTTTGTAAGCGAATGAAGAATGAATGAAATAATATAAATAAATAATTGTAGAAATGAAAATAATAACTATAATAATTATTACAATTTATCGTTGTATCAGGCCGATTGTGGGATGAGCACAGGGATGTTATAGGCCGAACGTCAACTTCGTTGCGGGATATGAGTGAGAGGGAGAGAAAGTGGTCAGGGAAGATGGTCTCGCCAGCGAATGGATGGACGACCGGGCCTACGTCGATGGACTGCTTCGTAGGGGATCCAGTAGGTGGAGATGTAGGCCCACCGATTCTATTCCATTTGGTTGATCTTGATTGCCCAATCCATCGAAGGGTCACACCAAGCATCGCACGCTCCATTCTTCTTTGCGCTTCTGATTTGTCAATATGTCGGACATTCTCGTAAAAGCGAGCCAACCCTTCTGAATGCGTCGAGTTAACTCCGAGCTGTCATCGAGCGGCATCGAGATCTGCACTCCGAGATAGACAAAGCTGTCGACAAAGTGATAGACTTCTTGGCCAACCCGAAGGGGCTGATTGGTTGTCTTACACGATGTCATTAGCACAGTCTTGGAGTGGTTGATACTCAAACCGATCTCAGCTAGGGCGTCTCGTAGAATTGCAAGCATATCAGAGAGCTGCGAACGAAACCGTGTGATGAGCACGAGATCGTCGGCGTACGCAAGCATTGCTAGATGACCACCGGCTATGCGGATACCCCTCCCTTCCCAATCAATCCGGTTCAGACAGCTTCTGAGAACAGCAGTAAAAAGACGCGGAGACAATGAGTCACCTTGTCTTACGCCGCGCTGAACGTTGATAGAAACTTTCTTGTCATTCACACGGACCAATGTGGTAGAGGATTGGTACAGCCTCGCTAAGATCTTAATAAGCGTGGCATGGACACCTTGCTCAGCAAGCGCATTCCAGACAGCCTGCCACTCTACGCTGTCGAAAGCCTTACGACTATCAACAAATGCGGCATAGAGTGGTTGATTGAACTCCTTGGACTTCTCAACAATCTGTTTAATCGCGTGGATATGGTCGAGAGTTGAGAAGCCTCTTCGGAAGCCTGCTTGAGTGGTCTCTTCAGCATTGTCGAGATCTCTTTCCATGCGTGCTAGCAGTTCTCGAGTCATCACTTTCATGGTACACTGAAGGAGTGAGATTGGCCGGAAGTTGTTAACATCAGCCGGATCTCCCTTCTTGTATAGAAGAGTGACGAGAGCCTCCGACAGTTTCCTGGGAACTGGCTCACCATTCGACAGACCATTAAGCAGGCGGCAAATCAGAGGAGCAACACGATCTCTTGCATGATAGATCATTAATAATTATACAAATGAGAAAAATAAAAATTAAATAGTTACTCATTTGTATAATGGTAATTTATAACCGGATTCCGTGCAGTTCTCATTTATTTTTCACACATTCAGCTTTGTCTTCGATGGATTCCGATGGCACTAATCGTACTCATGAACCTTGCAATCATTTTCAAGTTGGCAAAAACTAATCGCAAGTAAGTTGCTTCGGTAAGACTTTTTTGAAATTTAAATTAAGAAACATTTTACGGTCATTGATAGAAAAAAAAACGAAGAACAATAATGAATCCACACGTCTGCAGTAGAGTGTCGACCACTTCCGAGAAGGGTGCCTCGTCAAACTGGCGACTTTCCATGCTCCTCTTCGCCGCCTCTGCTTCCTTCCTCATCTCCGTGCTCCCGTGCTCTCTTCTCAACGTCTCATTTGCGCCCAAATTCATCACTCAATCCCGCGAGTTCATCGCCTTCTCTAATCTCATGGTTGGCATGCCGTTCGTTTAAAGTATTTTCTTTAAAGTAAACCAAAAATAAATAAAAAGATATGTCATATTTTCTCAATTAGTACCCCGTTCATTTATTTAAACCCTCCATCTAATAGTACCCCATTGATAATGTGATGGAAAAATGGTACCTTCCCTCTAGTAGAAGCCCTTACCTCTTAATCTGGGAAAGAATAATAATTGATCGCTCTATAGAAACGTGACCAATTTCTTCGTGCACTCTCTCTGCTCTCGCGAGTACCGCGCGACTCTGCTCAAGTTGTTCGACTGCCGGGCGAGCAATGCCAATCCACAGACAATCACCGTAGGCACGGCCATGTCAAATTACTAGAGAATTGTAGTGGAGGCATGATAGTGAAGAAAAATAAAGTTCGTGGGCACTGTACATACATATGTATGTAAGTATATACACATATGTATGTATATATACAATTTGTTTTTGTAAAGATATGAATAAATAAATAAATGATATTCGGAAACGGATGAAAGAAGCTCGTGTTAGATACATACATATGTATGAACAAAAACAACTGATCCTGCCGTGAATCCTTCTCCTTCTCGATCGCCGTGTTCAGCTCACGAAGAATGTCTGCTTCGATCTACGAGGGCGCGAAGGCTGCTTATACATTTTGGCATGTATGTATCTAGAGCGCATTATTGAATTATATTTCTCAAACACCCTCCCAATACATTCCGCTATCTCTCGCTTCAGCTGGTATTGCAAAAACGTAAAATTCTTCCTATGAGGAAGGTGGCACATGAATAAATAGGTGTTGTTTGATTAAATTTTTTTTTTAAATAAGTTTCCGCTCACTTTCCAACGTCCTCGTTGTCCGTATCTGATTATCAAGTCACTTTTGATCTACCATCCATCGTTCCAAATTAGATTGGTGAAAAATATCTACGAAATGATAGAATAAAATGTATTTTTGTTTTCTAAATTCTCAAACTTGAAGGAAAAATTTTTCCACAAATTTATTAAAATAAAATATGATTTAAGAATAATAATGCCTAAATTATTAATATTCCATGAAAGTTATATTTATTTAAACACTTTTTCCCTAATTTTAATCAATGCGACATGCACAGGTGGTTCTATTGCGCGCATTCACCTGAAAAGCAGCGGCTGAAAACGAGCTTTGACACGATGTTGAATCGGCTCTGATGCACTATAGTCATCATTATCCGAACTGTACTTATATATACATTTATTTTATTCTCTACGGCAATTATTCTTGGAAAACCAAACAAAGTGATGATTCCCAATTTCTGCAAGCAGATCTTCTTACAGTATATTTCAGCAAGAAGTGCTGTAAACGCTATTGAACATAAAACACAAAGTATAATGATCGGAACTTTAAGAGCTTCCATTGTGAATTGTTCAAAGACAGCAAGTCTTTGGAGGTGGTTGACATTTGTCACTTCAATTCGAACGTCAGAATTCGGGGCAGCCAGAAGCTATCAATCTGAAAAGTAGAATCAGAGAATTTCATAGAATGAAACTTGAGCGGGTATTAGAAAAATACCTACAATAAAAGATGTTGAAAGTCAGAATAAAAAGAATATGGCGTACCATTTATTTGTCCCAGTAGAAACACGAACATCGAGCCATGTATAGGCTAGCGATAAACTTGCATTAGCCTTTTTTATGAAGGCATTATCCTGAAACAGTTGTTAAATAATCAAGAAAAAGAATATGGATTTTTAATGAACGCAACAAAATAGCAAAAAAAAATTCACAACGAAGCAAGGAAGTTATAGTTAGCAAATGTAAGAAGACTTATAGTTAGATAGAGACAGTAGTGAGGACACCTGCCATTGCCTCTGGAGAGGAAATCAATTATTAACTTTCTTTTGTTTTCTCTCACTCTCTCTCACTCTCTTTCCCTCTCTTTTTCCCTGACTTCCTTCAATATATTGTCTCTTCTTCTTTTCACTCTCTCATTCTTGGCCAGCTTGTGTTCGCAAGTGGATGAGAACGAGTACAGATGGAGAGAGAGAGAGAGGGAGAGAGAGAGAGAGAAAGAGAGAGAGAGAGAAAGACAGAGAAAGAGAGAAACGGAGAAAAAGAGCTTTCTCTGCTATGTTTGTCTACATTCAAGCTTCTCATGTTAGTAAAGTGAACTCACACAGCCGTAGGCGTCAAGCACTGCTCTCTAATGTTCCATACGTATGAACATAGATAAAATAGACACAAGCAGATTGGCGAAAAATCGAACGAAATAATACTAGCAAAATTGATTTTATCTTTTCCAAAAGACAAAACTTCATGAAGACATACATATGTTTTTCAAACATTAACACAAATTAGATTTAAAAAAATAATAATAATAATACCTTTTAAATTTCATGAAGATTATAATTATTTAAACACATTTTCCAATCACTTTTACCAACTCGAAATGCATGCGAAATGCCCCGTTGGTTCTGTGGCGCGCATTCACCTGATAGGGAGGAGTTAGTGATCACAAGTGATGGGTTGTCGTAGTGAGTCTCTAAATATCCAGCATTACTGGTAAAACCGTTATGAGCTGGTATATTACGTTCCATTTCACAACTAAACACAATGATACTGACTTCTTCGCTCGCTCCACTTTCACTTTCTCCGATTGCGTGGTCGCCGAGTGGTTGGCTCCGTCCTCGCTCTCCTCTCCGTTTGGCTGATGCTTCCTTTTCGAAAGCTTGTTGCCTTTCCGGCCATCCTTGCATTTATCTAGCTTCTTCTGCCATCGAATGTCTCCCCAACAGCAAAAGAGGAACGTAGCCAATGTTATTGTGTTTAGTAAGAATCTAAATTAATTTTGTTAATTTGGGATCTTTTCTAATTAGTTCGTTGTTGACTTTTACCCCTTTATTTTATGACAAATCCTTGCATCACAATCAAGTGATCTACAAGACCGGGCAGGCATCGGGAACTTCATGATAACGGAGTATACTAAGAGTGTCAATCATTTTATGCACACCTGCTCAATTCGGACAAGACACTTAGTCTGGTTTTTCTCAGCAATGCCGGTAAACACTTTTATGACTCATTTGTTCATATGCTCTTGCGAGAGGAACAAATGCTTGGTCAGGTCAAGCTCACTTTACCAAGAAGCATGCATGCAGGCTAACATTGCATATATTTTTCTCATTCTTTCTCTTTCTCTCTCTCTCTCCATCTTTACTCGTTCTTATTCATTGGCGAACACAAGTGTCGTTAAGAATGAGGATAAGCATTACTGGAATGAACAGAATGAAAAGAATAGGAAATACTGCTCTGCGAAATGGAACGGAAAGAAGTTCAGAATTCATTGAAGGAAGATAGGGAAAAGGGAGAGAGATAAAGAGAGAAAGCAAGAGAAAGAGAATATTTGATTTTCTTTCCAGAGGAAACGCATTGACAGGTGCCCTAGCTGCTGTCTTTATCTAACCAAATGTGTTACATTTGTGTTTTTTAAATGCAATTCTCTTGCTTCGTTGTGGATTTGTATTATATCTTCTGTTGCGTGCATTAAAAAGCCATGTTTTTGTTTGAAAAGTGTTCAACTGTTTCAGGATATTGCCTTCATAAATAATTCTAATTCAAGTTTATCGCTAGCCTATATATGGTTTCATGTTCTATATCTGCTGGGACCCATAAACAGTCTGCCATATTGTTTTTAATTTAATTTGTTAACATCATGATTCTATTTTTCAAGCACCCGCACCGTTTTCATTCAATGAAATCGCTGATTCGACTTTGCAGATGGACAGATTCTGGCTGCCCCGAATTGTGACGCTCGAATTGAAGCGACAAATGTCAGCCGTTCGAAAGACTGCTCTCTTGTCCCGCTGATACTTCTTGCTTTCGGCTATTTGATTGCGCCCAATGAACACGTCTCACTGAGATTATATATTGTCTGTGTTCGTGCACATAAACAGTTATATGGTAGGATGTCGCCCCGGAATATAAAAGTACAGAAAATGCACAGAAAGAGAGAGAGAGAGAGAGAGAGAGAGAGAGAGAGAGAGCTAGACATCTCTTCCTAATTTCTTCGGTATGCATTGACTATTTTGCCAAAATTTTTTAATTAATGACCATTTGGTGCCAATGTCTTTTAAATATTGATTAAGCATTGAGTGAGAGAGATTTTCAGAAAGATCTTTCAAGGTCCTTGAACACTCATCAGGAAATGGCAACTCTGCGACGTGTCGTCCAAAACGAGGACAAGCATATAGAGCGTATATGTGGCCATTGCGTCAGTAGTTATTCGCACCGAGCTGAGATTAATGGTTTTTGGCCAATGGATATGACGCAGAGGTTATTAGTCCCTCGTTTTAAGTGTTTTTACCCTTCGTAGCTACGACAATGGATATAACCATTGCCGCTTCACTTTTTTTCTTATGTGTATTCTTATTAATATTTGAGATTCTCACTACTCTTTTTGCTACGTAAAATTCCTACCGAGAAATAAAATGGAACATGAATAAATATTAGGCTTTCCAACATCCCCCATCGTTCTTATATCTTCATCAAACTGAACCTGCCCACGTTGCTGATCTACCATCCATCATTCCCAACGTAAATGACATACTCAGGCCTAAAATTGGTAAAAATAGGACGAACCCATATGACCAAAATACCTTTTCATTTTCCAAACTACAAAACTTGATGAAGACAATTTTTTTTCAAAAATTAACTAAAAGATAATACGATTTATAATAGTAATACCTTAGTTATTCATTTCCTTGAAACTTATGTTTATTTAAAACTTGTTCTCGTCGCTTTACTCAATACCAGGTGGTTCTGTGGCTCGCATTCACTTGAAAGGTAGTGGCTAAAAATTACATAAGATCAGGAACCAACTCCTCGACCATCAATAGTAATAAATCTTCAGCGACGGTTACGAGCCGATATATTATTTCCCAATTTACAACTAAAGAAAATGATGCAGGTGCCGTGCATATTGATTTTTCAACAAAAACTTTTCCTAAAGTCTCAGCAGACGCAGATGAACGAGCAGGTGAAAACTGTTTTTATTTAATTCGTTTATAGGCGCGTGGCTTAATTAGCACCCTATGTTAGCTGGGTTTCCTTTCTCCTACATCATCCATTCCTCTTGCGACGCCATTGGTGACAAGGTGAGAGAGCGGAGATCGGGACACAATCACATGAAAGACACTGAAGAGCGATAATTCGGGAAGATTTTTCTTATTCTGATGCATTTCGAAGTGCAAACCGACGGTGAGTGAAATATGGCGAGTGAAAAGAAAAAAATATATATATGTTGAATAAAAGCAGTGTTAGTCTGCTTGCATGCATGGTCCTTGGTAAAGTGAGCTTAGATCTGCACAAATAAAATAGAAAATTGCCTGCACTTCTTTTAAAATCAGCTAGCTCGTAATCTGCAGCCCCAGCGCCGGCGTCTGGGTGGAAGCAAAAAAGATGAAATGCTCCACCCGGCACAGCCAACCGGTCACCGAGCGCTCGGTGGCCGATTGCTGGCCTCGGACAGCCGGTATTACCTGGCCGCGGACAACTGGTTTTACCGGGGGTCGCACCCTCGCCGGAGGTTGCGGCTGTGGGGCAGTCCGACATCCGCGCCAAGGATGTGGACCGGGCGGCTGCGGGATAGCCCTTCACCCGTGCCAAGGGTGTGGACAGGAACTGTACTGAGGCCATTCCGGGCTCAAGTACGGCACGCACGCAGCGGAGGATGCCGCTGTGCCGTGGACTGGCTTCGGTGTTAAAAAAAAAGGGGCAAGGTCTTCATCTGTGACGCATTGGAATTTCGGTTTGTGACTTGCTGGGAAGGGAATATCCAAGAAGGCCTTTCTGACCGCGCAACCTAGACTGGCCGGGGCTAAGCCAGAGTCTCTAGGACGCTGTCGTCGCCCTCTCTCTCCCTCTGTTTCTTTTGATCTAACCTCCTTCGTATCTTTTTTCGCTTGTTGAACCATTGCATTTTCTTTTAGACTTTTATGTCTGAACCTTCCTATAAATAATTATTTTCTTAATCTTGTCACATCGTATTTTTCACAAATCACATGTAGGTTGCTGTTGCTTTGAAGCAAATTTTCATATCCTATATCTCCTCACAATCAGCTTTGCGCAGTGGCGATAACTTTACCTATGAGGCTTGCCATTAGCCGTGGTGTGTTTATTGCTGGTTGAAAACTTTGCCATATTAGATTGGCCCTGAAATATGGGTGCCAAATGCGAGGGAAGCTTTTCTTCTTTCCTCCCCTCGATATGGCCATAACCCGAAGGTCTCATTCGATGGATGAAGACTCAGAAAGAAAGCAAAAAAAAAACAGTTTGTTCATAAAATTCATGTGAATAATTTTGTGACTATTGATTACTAGTCCTATTGATTATCGATTGATTTGCTCTCTTTTGGGTGGAGTAAGTAAAACGATGTGCATCTCTTCTACTTTCTTCGCTTCGCCATTCCTGAGGTGAACGCGATGTCGATTGTGTGTTAGAGAACAAGGCGGCGGCGCTCATTTGTGGCAAGATCTAATGCGACCCTAAAATTAAGGTCACTTACCCGCGTTGCTGAGTTACCAGCCATCACTCCATATATGTATGTACGTAGATAAACTACTCGCATAGTAGATTGGCGAAATATCGAATGAAATAATATGAACAAAATGCATTTTAATGTTCCAAACACCAAAACTTGATAAAGACAACTTTTTTTCAAACAATTAATCAAAATAGGATTAAAATTAAAATAACAAAATTATTCATAATCCATGAAAATTATATTTATTTAAAAAAAATTCTCCATAATTCATCTACGCGAAATGCCCCGGTGGTTCTGTAGTGCGCAATCACCTGAAAGGGAGGAGCTAAAAATCGCATGCGATGTGTCCTTTCATTGAGGTTGTAAATATCCAGTAATATTGGTAAAACCGTTATGAGCAGATATATTACGTCCGTTTCACAACTAAACACAATGACACTGTCTTCTTCGCTCGCTCCACTTTCATTTCCTCCGATTGCCCGGCAGCCGAGTGGTTGGCTCCGTCCTCGCTCTCCTCTCCGTTTGGCTGATAGTTTCTTTTCGATAGATCGCTGCCGTACTGGCCATCCTCGCATTTGTCTAGCCTCTTCAAATGTGTTTATTCAAGAGATAAATTAATTTTATTAATCTGGGATCTTTAGTAATTAGTTCGTTGTTCTCTTTTACGACGGAGGTATGTAGGAATGTATTTTACATGGGTGATTCGTGGGAACAATGAAATTGAAGCCTTGATCTAGATTTTCTTCCCTTAATAATTAAAAAAATTTATTCTGTAAAATAATCACAATAATAACAATCATTCTGTGCCACGTTATTCACGGAAGTTTTTTTTACGTACATATGTAACTATAAGAATGCGTTTTTCCACAATTTCTATTCAACAAGGTTGTGCTTATTTTGGTGGACCCCTCATAGAGTTTCCATTTTCTGACGGTTGTCCAATGTCATTGAAAGTTGTTTCTGCAGTTCTCAGCTAGAATTGTATATCCGATACTGCATATCAGCGGATACTTGATGGCGGGCAGGGAGGAGTATTGGACGCCTCTCTCTCTCTTCTCTTTCTCTCCCTCTCTCTCCCTCTCATACTCTTTATCTTTCCTTCTCTGCCATTCTCTCGCTCACTTTATTCGCGCATCGGGCCAATGTGTTGATGGAATACACTGGGGATCCATCACATGGAAGTGGGCGATCGATGGGCACCGGCGGGTTCGTCGAAGTGGCCGACGAAGATTACGCAAATCTTATCCCGGCCAGCCAACGGTTTCTCTAGGAGCAGCTCTCGCTCACTATCGCTCATTATTTCTCTCTCTGTCTCTCTATTTTGCACTTTTATGTTCTGTTTCTATTCTGTCCGAATTGAGCATATGTGCATAAAATGCTTGACACTCTTAACATACTTATCATGAAGTTCCCCCGATGCCTGCCCTGTCTTGCAGATCACCTGATTAGTGATGCATTTGTCACGAAAAAGGGGTAAAAGTCAACAACGAACTAATTAGTAAAGATCCCAAATTAACAAAATTAATTTATATCTTAACTAAACACAATAACAATGGCTACGTCCCTCTTTTGCTGTTGGGGAGACATTCCGTGGCAAAAAAGGCTAGACAAATGCGAGGATGGCCAGAAAGACAACGAGCTTTCGAAGAGGAAGCATCAGCCAAACGGAGAGGAGAGCGAGGCAGAGCCAACCACTCGGCGGCCAGGCAATCGGAGGAAGTGAAAGTGGAGCGACCGATGAAGCCAGTGTCATTGTGATGAGTTGTGACACGGAACGCAGTATACCGGCTCATAATGGATTTACCAATATTACTGGATATTTACTTACTCAAGACAACAACCCATCACATGTGATTTTTTGCTCCTCCCTTTCAGGTGAATGCGCGCCACCGGGGCATTTCGCATGCATTTGGAGTTGGTAAAAGTGAAGAGAAAATGTATTTAAATAATTATAATTTTCATGAAAAATAAAATCTTATTATTATTATTATTATTAATATTATTATTATTATTATTATTATTATTATTATTATTATTATTATTATTATTATTATTATTATTATTATTATTGCATATCTTTCTCTTTTTCTTTGTTTCTCTCTTTCTCTGTCTCTACCTAACTATAAGTCTTACATTTGCTTTTTTTTTTACAACTTCCTTGCTTCGTTGTGAATTTTTTTTGCTATTTTCTGTTGCGTGCATTAAAAAACCATGTTTTATCTTGATTATTTAACAACTGTTTCAGGATATTGCCTTCATAGATAAGGCTAATGCAAGTTTATCGCTAGCCTATACATGGGTCGATGTTCGTGTTTCTACTGGGACAAATAAATGGTACGCCACATTGTTTTTATTCTGACTTTTAACATCTTTTGTTGTATGTATTTTTCTAATATCCGCTCCATTTTCTTTCTATGAAATTAGCTGATTCTACTTTATAGATTGATTGCTTCTGGCTACCCCGAATTTTGACGTTCGAATTGAAGCGACAAATGTCAACCGTCTCCAAAGAATTGCTGTCTTTGAACAATTCACAATGGAAACACTTAAAGTTCCGATCATTATACTTTGTGTTTTATGTTCAATAGCGTTTACAGCACTTCTTGCTGAAATATACTTTAAAGGAGACCATAAGGGAAAAACTCCTAACACGAATTCCCTGACAGATTGTGAAAAAGAACGGTGTAGAGAATCCACAGAAATAGTGCTACTGCTCCTCGCCTCTCTCCACAGAAACTTGTGGTTTGAACCACTGACGGTCAACCTACGTGTTAAGCAAAACCCGGCCAATGTTGGTTGCGCGCATTATATGCATGCTTTTTACGCGATGCAGCTCCATGGCCCAGTCGGCCATTGCGTATCCCTACCAAATTCTTATTGAAAATGGCGGGAAAATAGAATATTCGCGAATTCAAAGTAGAAAATATTCCTAATTTCCTCAGGGTAGAGAGATTTTTGTGACTTCGGAACACTTACAAACGAAGTTTCTAGCTCAGCCCGACGAAATAAGGCGAAAAAAACAAGACACTATTTATTCTCTTTAGATCTCCTTTAAGAAGATCTGCTTGCAGAAATTGGGAATCATCACTTTATTAGATTTTCCAAGCATGAAGAATAATTACCATAAAGTTGCTACATATATTGTTATTTGGCAGATATAATTTGTAAGATAAAGTTGGTGAATGTTAAGCTTTAAAATTCAATAATCGTCTGTAAAATAAATTCGGATAATTATTACTATAGTGCATCACAACCGCCTCAACGTTTTATCAAAGCTCGTTGTTAGCCCCTGCCTTTCAGGTGAATGCACGCAACAGAACCACCTGGGCATTTCGCATTGATGAAAATTATGAGAAAAAGTGTTTAAATAAATATATCTTTCATGGACTATGAATAATTTAGGCATTATTATTCTTAAATCAATAACTTAATTTATGCATTATTATTCTTAAATCAATTTAAATAAATTTGTGGGAAAAATTTTCGTTCAAGTTTGGAAATTTGCAAAACAAAAATACATTTTCCTCTATTATTTTGTGATATTTTTCACCAATCTAATATAGAACGATAGATGGTAGATCAACAATGCGCACATATCAGTTACGGAAGACGAGGAATGTGACGTTGGAATGTGAGCGGAAACTTTTTTTTTTTATTTAATAAAATAACACCTATTTATTCATGTGATGTTATTCGTCAGAAGAATTTTACGTTTTTGCAATACCAGCTTGAGCGAGATAGCGGAAAAATGATGCATTGGAAGGGAGGTTGTTAGGGGGGGGGGGGGGTTCTATTAGAGCGAGGGGTAAAATTTTTCAATGTGATTGACTAAAAGATCGATAACAACATTGTATTCTGTAAAAAAAGAGATTTATAGCTCGGGTTCAATGGAATCATCACCGAAATATCCGTTTTGCCGTAGATTTTGATTGAATTTGCAAACAGTTCATTGGGGAGAGCATCCTATGCCTTCTAGGTACGTATTAGACTGTTAGGGGGGGGGGTACTATTCGAGGAGGGGGGGGGGTTGTATTAGCGGGAGGGGTACTATTTTTCAATGACGTTTTAGGGGAGGGGGGTTCTATTAGAGAGAGGGGTACTAATAGAGAAAATACGGTATGTTTATACTTACATATGTAGAATGCACCCAATCTTCTTTCTCATGATTATGCCTCTACTACAATTCTAGTGATTTGAAATGGCTGTAGCTACGGTGATTGTCTGTGAATTGGCTGTGCTCGCCCGGCAGTCGAGCAACTTGAACAGAGTCGCGCGGTACTCGCGAGAGCAGAGAGAGTACACGAAGAAGTTGGTCACGATTCTAGAGAGCAATCAATTATCTTATTTCTAGGATTTGTGCAACTTAATTATTTAAGCAAACATTTGTATTATTATTAATAAACAGGTTTGTGCAACGTGTTTATTAATAATAATACAAATGTTTGCTTAAATAATTAAGAATAAATTTTATTAATGATCAAGAGAAGCTTTTTTGCGAATATATTATAATAGATAAATTTGATTCTTCCAACAAAAAACAGTGCCAATCTGCTGTGCATCTACATAATTGGTCAAAAATTACGTGAACGTTTTCGTCCAAATGTGAATAACGGGTCGAAAACGTGCATAACAACGCCCTTTTTTTAGTTGGCACCGTCATATATGCACATATATCGCGAGGTTATTTAACAAAAATAAAATACTATAAACGAAACGAACGGCATGCCAGCCACTAGATTAGAGAAGGCGATGAACTCGCGAGATTGAGTGATGAATTTGGGCGCAAATGAGACGTTGAGAAGAGAGTGCGGGAGCTGGCTGATGAGGAAGGAGGCCGAGGCGGCGAAGAGGAGCATATAGAGTCGCCAGTTTGACGAGGCACCCCTCTCGGAAGTGGTCGACGCTCTACTGCAGACGGGTGGATTCATTCTTGTTCTTCTTCTTTTTAAAGCAGCCAAAAACTCAATCTTGAATGAAGCGTCTTTTTTCTTGATAACAGATCGAAATTTAGAGACAAGGCGACGGTAATATTCATAAAAATTCAAATAGATTACGGTTGAATTTCGTGTTCCTTTGATGATTAAGTATACGCTACAACTTTTTGTAGTGGTATTTATGTACATAAATGTTAAAAATTATTTTTCTATCATAGACCGTAAAATGTTTTTTTTATTAATTTAAATTTCAAAAAAGTCTAACCGAAGCAACTTACTTGCGATTAGTTTTTGCCAACTTGAAAATGATTGCAAGGTTCATGAGTACGATTAGTGCCATCGGAATCCATCGAAGACAAAGCTGAATGTGTGGGGAAAATGCATGAGAAATACACGTAATCCGGTTATAAATTACGATTAAACAAAAGAGTAATTATTTAATTATTATTATTCTCTTTTAAATAATTATTGTAGTTATTATGTTGAATTGTACAACTTTTATAATTATTATTCTTGTTTGTATAATTATTATAGTTATTATCTTCATTTCTGCAAATAATATATTTATGTTATTTTATTTATTCATTCTTCATTCGCTTACGAACCTCTTTTACGGCTCCGTAAATGTCAAACCAAAGTGCATCCGCAGTATAGTAGACATACTTGCCGTTACTTCTGAAAACAATCGACATTTTGCTCTGTCAGACAAAATAACAAACAGAATTTTTTTCATATTTTGCTATTCTTAAAAGAATTGTTTTATCTTAAATACATATTTTTATACATATATGCCCGCAAATTGATGATAAGTGTATCTTAATATGTTGAATAAAAATATAAAAGAAAAAAAATATTAAAGCAACCAACTCGTTTGCTTCTCTCGCAATCTTTCCCGCATCGATATTTGCCAGCGTTGGTAGCTAAAACAAAAACCCAAAGTTATTCTAATTTAAAGGAGCAAGGCTGGGGAGCCACTACAAGCAGGAGAACGTTGTGTTCTTCCTTCCTTTTTCTTCTCTCTCTCTCCCTGTCTCTCTCTCTCAGCGCAAAAGTTAGTTTGAAAATTAATTTGAAACTCCCGCCTCAAACGCAACGCCTGCGAAGACGAGGAGAGCGGCGATGATTCTTCTCTGCTTTCTGCCCGTCTCGGAGATCTCACGAAATGTCACTGGCAGCCAGACAACGAGAAAGCGATCGACGGTCAGCGCGGCGATGCAAAGACCGCTAATTAAATAGGTAATTAATTATGTAATTCACTTAATTAAGGCATCTGGCCAAAATGTCACGGGGAATGTGAGAAGGAGAAAGGCAAACAAATTAAGAAAATTTAATCTAGCTTCTTAAGCTTATGGTTAGAACTATTGACCTGAATGGCTTCACTCTAGAACATTGGAATCTTGAGGGCCAGAAACCTGGCCGAGTCGAAGCCTCTGAGTAGCTGGTATTCGATGTAGGCGACGTAGAAGGTGGCAATTGGCGAACGCCACCATTTGTTGTCCAAGTGCGACAAGAACCATGTGATGACGACGGGAATGTTGACGAGGTCGACGATGGCGGACGTCTAGTTTTTGACTCTGATTATTTACTTCTTTTTATTACTTTTTTTTGCGATTGGAAGTAATTTTTTCTTTGACTTTTGCACGTACACATAGCTGTCAAATCGAAGCGAAGAATGTATAAATGAATGACCATTAGAAAGATAAAATTGCCCGAGTCCATTCGGCGAAGCACGAGCACATTCAGGGATTGTGTGAAGAGGCCTGAGAAAAAAAAACGATAAAAAAGGAATATTAACTAATTCTAAATTGTCTAGAGAGAAACATGTGATTGAATTACTGCACTACAAGAAATGTAATATGTATATGTTTAAAAAATAAAATAAGAAAAAAAGAACGTTGCCGTACCGACAAAGCAGAAAATCGAAGTGCCGAATACGGTTGTCGCAAAGTAAAAGTGAAATTTCATGAAAGACAGCTAAGGAAATTCTTTATTTTTGAGACAAGGAATGTCCTCGGTGCAGAAATAATGACACAGACGAAAATACGGGGGGAGGCGTCGAAATGACAGAAAATAGATGACAGAGAATAAACGACGCCCGTGAGAAGCGGCTGCCAATTTTCTTCGTCATCATTCATTCATATTTTACTCTTATATTCGAGAGAATTTATGAAATTTTCATGAATTTATTCGTTTTTAATATATATATATTTTTTTAATTTAAGAATAAAATTTTTTTCGAAAAAGCAGGGAAGTGGAAAGATAAAGCAAACAATGGCTTATTCTGGTTCCTTTATTTCCCTTCTCACATGTTTTGTGCTTCTTTCAACTCTCGGTGCCGACTTCTCTCTAGATAGTATGCCTCTCCACGTCGTTGGAGGGGGTGGGAGGGGGGGGGGGGCTGTCCGAAAAAGTGGAAGATTTCGTCCCTATCGAGATGAAGACGGTGTGTGAGATTGAACTCTCGAACTTATCATCCATTTATCACGTCAAGTCAGATTATGTAGACGAGTAGAAGATCGTAGCACGAAGCAAACGGTCGGTGGAGTGAACAACGAAAAGGAAGAGGGCCCTTCTCACCCCTACTCACTGCACTGCATCACTTCTCTGCACACTTTGTTTGTGGTGACCTGCAACGGTTTGAATTACATTAAGTGAAGATCTTCGCTATTTATGTATAGCAAGCATAGGAATTGCTGTTTTTCTTGGAGATCTCTGTGAGACTTCATTATTATCAATAACTGAAATAAGATATTGACTGACATACATATGTATGTTGATATAAATCTAGCTATTCTTTTCCATTAAAGCAGGAAATAGCTCAAGCTTCAGTTTGGAGCCGAGCCTTAAGGATACTTGAATGGCGCTCTGGAAGGATTCGCTGCAGTTTCTCTGGCCGCCCGTGTGACAGAAGATATGGTGCTGCTTCGTTGATTCTCTGCCTTGTTGATTCTTTTGATAGGGACCCTGATCATCTGAAAACAAATAATAATCAAATCTAAGCCTAAATAATCTCGCTTCGCATCCTTCTCACGAAACTCCGCTGTGACATCCCTACCACTAAACATGAGCGGTCTCTCACTCTTTATGTATGGTGCTTGCAACAACATGAACGGTCAACAATTTTTATTACATTCATGACACAGTAACAGTTATTATAGACGGCTTTCTGGCGACCAGATCGCCGTATCGATTCGGCAGTTGCATCGGCATGTGACGTACTCTACTTCCAGGCTGAAACGGTGTTGTTTCCGCAGTGTTTCCTATTTTTCTGCTAGCTCTTCTCGGAGGCGGTGGCCCCCAGGTACTCGATCGTCTCCACTTTGCTGTGATCCTTGAGGGTCGTCGTTGAAGAATAGCTCGTATTCCTCCTCGTCGTGGGTCAGGTTGTAGCTGTTACAAATAGTAATCGATCCTGGCCAACTCGGCCGTTACGTCGAACAGTGACGATGACGTCATGCCGTTGACGGCGGCACTCAAACGTCGTTGATCTTGAGTTTGAAGTAGCGCTGCTGGAGAGGACGACGCTAGCTGACGATTAAGATTATGATTATTATTAAGATTATGATTATGATTGACGATTATGTATGTACCTTGCCATATGTATATAGTAAGTACATATTTTATCAAAAAAAAAAAATTTTCATCTGAACAACTAGCCTAATTATCTAGGAGGCATAACGGACTCAGTTTCGATCGCCCCAACATATGAAAAGTTTGTCTTTGTGTGCTAAGCCGCTTAGCGGATAGCTGCACGAATGAATATTTCATGCCATACCCACCGGGCTCAATCCCTGATTGTGGAATAAAGTTGTAAACTTGTTAAAAATACCTTCATGTAAGAGGGTCGCAAAATGAGGCAGATGACGAGTGTAGTCTCCATGTATTCAACTGGCTAGGACATCGAAGGGTCGCGATACGAGTGATCGAAGTCATCAAGAAGGAAGTTATCTTTCACAGAGATAAGAGAGTTTTTGAGAGTACGAAAGAATATACATAAAACAATAGAAAGCATAAGATGAAAAATATGGCGTAAACTTTTACAGAAAATTAGTATTTCTTAACAAATGTGCATTACCTTTTATAGCGTGTTGTCCCTTCAAGTTCCCGGCAGATTTATGCTGCCATCGGGTAGAAATCGCGTGTATGGCGAAAGAGCTGAAGATATGTTATATTATACATATGCATGCAAAAAGGGTGAGAGACCAAGACAAGCATGGGATTTGTATAAGGAGCAGCAATATATGGGCCCGGAGCGGGCCGAGCCCGGGCCGGGCCCATATATTGAAGGTAGGGCCCGGCCCGGCCCGCTCACCCTTGAGGCTCGGCCCGGCCCGGCCCGCGTTTACAAATATAGGCCCGGGCTGGGCCCGGGCTGGGACGGGCCTTACAAAGCATGGTGCAGGACGCTATTAGAGCACTAAAAAACGCCGCGCCACCTTGTTTTAATGAAATTTATCGTGTTGCTATTCAAATTGTTGTTTTACAACAATAAATTTAGAATGGAGGACCAAAAAACAGAGTGTAGTTTAACTATACGATATGTCTCCGACGTGATATCCACGGCGGAAATTGTATTTAAGAATCGCAATATTGATTTCTGTGCTACTTTAAGTTAATAAAAATATGATAAAAATACACCCTAAAATGTACAGGAATATGTATATTACGGTTTTTCTATCCCATGAAAGCAGGCCCGGGCCGGGCCCGGCCCAGCCCGCAAGGACAGTAGGCCCGGCCCGGCCCGGCCCGCGTGAAAATTTACGGGCCCGGGCCCGGCCCGTCTAAATATTTTTATCCTCGGCCCGGGCCGGGCCCGCAGTTGAAAGGGCACGGCCCGGCCCGGCCCGCAAGGGTAGCGAGCCCGACCCGGCCCGGCCCGCAAGGAAGGCGGGCCGGCCCGGGCCGGCCCGGGCCTGGTTTTCTTATCTATTACAAAGAGGATTAAAAAGAAGTAAAACAAAGACAGTCAACTCCATTTGTCGAGCATAGTTGAAAGTTTTCCAATGAAAGTGTTGATTTGGGCACAACTCGCGCGCCTAAAATCTTTTTATTGAAGGGTGACTGGGGTGCAAGGGATGGAAGAGAGATAAGCAACAGGGATGACAACAGCGAAGGCAGCGGGGGTGGGGCGAAGCACGAAAATGCTACCGAGCTCTCATTAGAAATAGATCGAGCAGCGATAGATTAGGAGTGAATTTAGAGATGTGTTGAGAGAGAGAGACTGAGGGAGAGAGAGATAGAGAGAGAGAGAGTGAGAAAGAGAAAGAAGGGAGCAAGAGGGCGCGAGAGTGCATGGAACAGACGGCGAGAGAGGGTCATGCGAACTTCGAATTGATTTCAAGGCAACTAAAATGACCATGAAGATCTACGACGCTGTCATCAATCTTATCTTGTCTAGCAATGAAATCAGCTGCCGGGCAAGATGGATTTTTATATGCAGAGTGGAGTGCAATCTTATTGCAATAGGCATGTTAGAAGAGCCAACTGCAATCGCAACTGAAACTTGCTGACAGAACTTGCCTAAAGAAACGGAATACAGAAACCTAATTATGAATCTTAAGCAAAAGTCATAATGTTTGCTGACATAATCCGCCAAATGGTTAGCAAAAACTCATTCATGCAGATTAACACAAGATATCTTTCTCTCTCTTTCTCGCGCTCTCCATCTGGATCAAATTTCGGGCAAGACTGAAAGAGAGAGAGAGAGAGAGAGAGAGAGGGAGAGAGAGAGAGCGCGTGGAAAGAAGCAGAGAGAACGATAGGCACAGAGAGCGACATGAGATGAAGAGACAATTGAGAGATAGCAAGCTGGTCGAGAGAGACAAGAGAGACAAAAAGTTTGCACGGGAACTTCTGAAAGTGACCCTGTTGTCTGTTACTGAAGGTGGTATACGTTGCCAGGATGGCTGAGAAAAGAGGGAAAGACAGAGGGAGACCAATTGATTTCCTCTCCAGACGAGAAGAGAGAGTGGGAGAAAAAGACTAATTGATTTCCTCTCCAGATGTGGTTGGTAGGCGTCTTAACTTGGTTGGCAGGCGTCCTCACTGCTATTCGCTTTACAATTCTCCTTGAGTCGTTGTGAATTTGTACCTACATATGTAAATATGTAACTTGCATATGTAACTTTCACTAAAAAATATAATCTTGCTTGAAAATGTGGCAGCTATTTCAGATCACTGCTTTCGTAAACAAGGCGAGCTCGATTTCATGCCAGTCTACAAATGGCTCGATATTCGTATATGTATCTGCTTGGATATGTGAATGGTATGTTATCTTGTTAGTTTCTGCATCAATTAATGGTGTAAAGGGGACCTATGTATGTATGTACATACATTTGTGTGATGTATAGCTTGTAATATGATTTTACTATATGTATGTGTATTAATTTATGTGCATACTTCTGCATCCTATTTTCACTAGCTCTCTATGTATGTGCATACATACATCTCACCGCCCCCTTAGGCTCTTTTGTATTCATGAACCACATTGTATTTTAAAAGATTATTTCAGATCAATGTAACAGAAATCCCAAACACACTATCAATGTCAAAAAGGGTCTCAAAACAACCATTGTTCATTCAAATAGACTCAAGAAATATTCAATATCACTTTCAGATGTCTGACAAAAAAGTCGATCCGGTAGTCTTGAGTAATTGCAATAAAGAGCCATCATGCTTTGGATAACGAGAAGGTTAGAATGAGCAATCGAGGGGGTTCGAAAGGGAGAAAGAGAGAGAACGAGGGAAAGTACTAGACTAAATACTAGCATGTGAGGGAGCAAGAGGAGACGAGAGAGCTGCTGGCTGTCAGAAAGTCAAAGGATGCATCGTGATCTGACGAAGAGACGAAAAAAAGATAGAAAGTAAATAAATGGTGTAATTTAAAAGGGCAGAGTATATGAACGCAGAAAGGGAATACGCAAGGAAGCGTTCCCCTTCGGTTGGTTTAGAGCAAGAGGGAGAGGATAACGGCAGCCGGTGAGGAGCAGTCGCTCTGGAGCTCCTCTCTCTCTCTCTCTCTTAGAAATTTTTTTTATATTTAAAGTTTCTACCTAACCGTTTTTGTTATCACAGAAAGTGCGAAGGAGAGAGATGAATCCGGTCGTTTTCATCACTGACGCCTTTCCGGGAATTCGGGCAGAGAGGGAGGGGGGTCGCCGGCGCCCTCGAACTCGACCGCGTGCTGAAGAACTACAGCGTGTCGACAGAACAGGGCCCGGGGGAGACCGCGTGGCTCGCCAGTTTCTGAGGAACGCCATGCTGGCCAACATTCCGGTTAGGATTTGGTCCGCTCTTCCTCTTCTTGATGACAGTAGTCGTTGTACCATTCCTATTAATACATCTGTCTATTCCAGCTCCCCTCGTGCCGTCAGACGACTCGGACCGGTGACCAACACGTGTCTACCAGATCGTTGCCAGTCTCGGCGGTGCTCTCCACGCTCCTGAAACCATCGTGGTGCAGGTTTATTGTGAACAATTTGACACGATATTAATTAGAGCTATTAATTAGACTGTCACTTTTGCATTCGACTTTATAGAAAATTTTCCATGGGAATCAATCGTTGGTTTTTGCCTTGTTCGACTGCCACTTTTGTAATTACATTTGTATAAAAAAAAAGTAATTTTCCTTGCAGGCGAGTGCGCTGTGTCCAAATGAGCTGGGCGGTTGCGCGGAACGTCGCCCAGCACATATGCCTTCACATCGGCACTCTCGTAGAAAACATGAAAGGATTTTGTTTTCTTCTTTTTTATTGACTCTATGTCGAATAAAAGATGTGCAAAAAATTTGGTGATGTCTCAACTAAACACATACTTAACTCTGCCAAGAGATTGGATCATTCAAAAATGCTGATCGCAGTGTCTATGAAGCGAGAATGACCAAAATGAAAACTGAAAGTGTAATCTTTGACTCTAGTTTGAGTGCCAATTAAATGATTTCAACACGGGGTTTGCAATTGGACACTGCCTATGCCTCTTTTTGTGTATGATAGGCTAAAGTATAGAAATTTCTGAGAAATGCATAATTGTGGCAAAAATATTTTCAATCAAACAAAACCATTTCTAAAAATAATAAATATAATAATTATTATATATCGTAACAATACGGGATTGCATGCACCCAAGGGAATAAATGCATGGTGTTTCCTCAAGCAAAGTGAAAAGACGCCTGTTCAAACCTCTCTCATTTCCTTTTTGACTTGCCGTTTTCATTCCTGACAATGGGAGATTTCACTCATTTTTCTCCCCTCTCCTCTTTCTCTCTCTCTTGCTCTCTCTCTCTCTCTATCTGGCTCTCATTCTCTCTCTTTCTACCTCTCTCTCTCTCTCTCTCTCTCTCTCTTTTTCTCTTATCATGACATGTCGAACTGCTTATTGTCCGAACGGCTAACCGGCTGGCGGCCGCCAAGGCCAGCAAGCCGGTTAGTGTTTCCTTGGCTCATCCCGGCGGCTGCCCTTTCCCTGTCCTTCCCGTCTCCCTTTTCCGTGTACGCTCACAATCAGTCTACTCCCGCATGCCACCACACGGCAGGGCCATTTCACTTCAAGCAAGCGAGGTCTGCCTAAACTGTTTACTAAACATTCTGTCAGCCAAGGAAAGTTGAAGGATCTTTATTGTGGCCGGGCAATCAATTAATGAACGAAGGCTTGATTTTTTTTTGCGCCGCCGTTAAGTACCAAGTTTTATTATTATTATTATTATTATTATTATTTGGTCACTAATCGTACCATAAATTTACAGTTAGTTTTTTCTCTCTATACCTCTCAATCTCTCTTTCTTTATCTCTCACTCTCTCACTCTTTCGTCCTATATTTCTCTCTGTCTCTCTCGTGCTCTCTTTCAGGCTCCAGACGCTGCAACCTGTGGAGCGGTCGAGCAGTTTTACTGCACGGATGATGCGCTCCTTTCGCAAGCAGCCAGGTTTTATTATTATTATTATTCGCTCAATAATTGTGCCATTTACTTCTGGCAAGTTTTTTTTCTTTCCACCTCTCTCTTAGATTTTTCGAGATCGATGTACATTTGGTAGGAAATGAAAGGTATCAGAGAGAGAGAGAGAGAGCGCGATTAAGAGCGAAAAAAATTAGCTGCATATGTAGTTAGTTTTTTCTCTCTCCATGTTTCTCTCTATCCCTTCTCTCTCTCCATCTCTTTCCCTCTCTCTCTTTTACACTTTTTCTTCTCGAGATCCTAATATGTATGTACATATGTGATATCACAATGTGTCTTTACCACGTATTTCTGCAGACGAAGGCGTGCATGGCGATGCAGCCGACGCACCCCTCGATTACCAGGTGGAATTCTCATTATTTACTTACGAAATAATTATGATTATTAACTATAAGTTAATTTAAATCTTTAAAAAAACCTCTTCTTCACTCATATTAGATTGCAGGCCACCGCCAATCACAACCACATCGATGACAACAACAACCACGACTGTATGGCGATGATACCGACAGACCCGTCTAACAATGTGTGTTACATTACAAAATAATATTTATGACTGAAAATAATATTTTCGACTTTTAACTACTTTCATATAAATGTTAGAATAAAAGTTTGGTTTCAAGTGAACCATGACTTTTGTTGCTCGCTCTTTTTTTAATACTTATCTGTATTCTATTCGAGGTGTATTGAAGCCTGTTGTTTGATTTTGCTACTGCTGACAAAAGGGAAAGCTAAGCCTTTGTGGGATTATAGGAAAAGAGACCGCGCTGCTCTCGCCTTACTCTCTCTCTCTCTCTCTCTCTCTCTTTCTCTGTCTCTCTCTCTCTTTCTCTGTCTCTCTCTCTCTCTCGCGCTCTCTCTATCTCTCTGGTATCCCATCTTATTCCTTGTGACTGCTCTATCCTCTCCTCTCTCAACTCCGCAAACAAGTCCGTTATAGCCTAGGGCTTGGTATCTGCTCTCCAGATATTGCAACAAAAAAAGAACTATATATATATATATATATATATATATATATATATATGACCGGCCTCAGTAACCTGGTCATGACCAAAAACGGTCGTGACTGTTTGTCAACACCAAGTCATTGACACAACGTAAGATTCTCATTGAAGGCAACGATGTCGCTGTCGATCGGCGCCTCTTTGGAAAAGGAGGACTGCAACGATTAGTTTCTCGTCCGTTCGTTTTCAACTGGAAGCCGCCTTGCCCAATCTAAACATTTATTACCTGACAAGAATAATTTGTTGAATAACATGTTGAATCAAATAATATTGCGTTGAACTGAATAAAATTGCTGGCAAAAGAGAAGATGTTTGTTTGACAATGACAAAACAGCTGTAATTGGTTTTTTTTATATACATTTGTATTCATAATCCTCCAGTTGGTCTGATAGAGGATGTATATTCAAAAGTTGGAGGGGGACATTTGATGCCAATGTGGTCATTTATCCCCTGTCGCATTTGCCAGCTTGTAAGTAATGTACTCGGCTCTTGTGTTTCTTTCATATCTAAATTGACAAGGGAAAGCGCACTCCTTTAACTGTGCCATTCAATAATGATTTGTAGATAGAACGAACTCTAGCAAAGATACTGATTTATCTAAACCAACCTCTTCCGAATTGAGATCTACAAAAGAAGATGAAGACGCATTCAATTTTGATTCAGTTAATCAGCCCGATTTTACATTAACAATTCGACGACTTTACCCAGACTTATGGCGTTCCACGGAATCTGCTAACCGTTGAATGAAGCGATTTGAATTGAATTGATGCTACACGCCTATTTTAACACAAGTAACGATTTGTAATGAGTCCTGTCAGGAAAACATATTGGAACAACGTCGATTTCGATCGGCTTCTGACACCTTTTCAAGAGGAATGCAGCGAGTAGTCTTCTTCCGTTGGTGTACGATTGGAAACCGTCTCGAAACTAATCATGCGTAATGTTGAATTAAATTACATTTCGTTGAAGTGACTAAATTGCTGACAAAAGAAAAGAAGATATTTGTTTGACAATGGCATGTGACGAACACGAATTAGTTCAGAATGAGAGAGTGTAGAGAAGCAGAGAGAAAGATGAACGAGATACTCAGAGAGCACAAGAGATGAATAGCGATGTGAGAGAAAAACCATGAGAAAGAGACTAGAAAGAAAAATGAGTTTGCGCATGAAATGCAGAGTCTTTCTGTGTGTGTGTGTTTAAACTGATTGAAGGAAGAATATGTTGCAGGATGACAGAGAAAAGAGAGAGAGAGAGAGAGCGAGAGAGAGAGAGAAAGAGAGTAATTGATTTCCTCTCAAGATGCCATATTTGTCCTTGCAGGAATGTCTCTCGACTGACCTATGCGTTTGTTTTTTTTAACGGTTCTCCTTGAAACGTTTTGAATTTGCATGCTATTACTGCGGAGTGCATTAGCAAGTTCTTGAAGTTTGACAGTTGTTTCAGGTTTCACTGCCTTCGTAAACAAGGCGACTTCTAGTTTATCACCAGCCTACAATTGTCTCGATATTTTTATCCACTTGGACACATGAATGGTGTGCCATATTCTTTGTTTCTTAAATTGAGAGAGGCTAATTACTGTATTCTTATACTAGCTTTTTTTATTCCAAGAGTGCCTCATCTGCAGGTGTACAAAATGGCGGACGTAAAATGGACTGCACAGAATTCCTGGTCTTTTCCTTATGAATAATATCCGATTCTTGCCGTAATATTCGTATTTGAGCGACTCACAAAGGATAAGACAGGTATGTTCATATTAATTATCTTACTAATCGTTTTTATATCACGCAATTTTCACGGAATATTCAAACTTTTTTTTGTGGTTTCTGTATTACGATTGTTAAAAGCGAATTAACGGCACAGATTAAATGCAAGTGTGATGATGTATATTCTGAATATAAAATCGCCCTAAAGAATACCCACCCTGATCTGAGCAGTTAAGGATTGCGGTTGCATTCCTACGGCATTCCAACGCGGAATGCAGCATTGAGAGTGTTGGCAGCAACACAGTTAAAGGAACCAGCATAATTGACACGAAAGACAGCGTTGATGGCAAAAGAAGACCCGGCAACGTATGTCGATCATTTACAGATAATGTTATTCTCCGGTTACTGCTCTGCCAACTGCTCAGTCACTTAATGATGCATAAATACACCAGGGGTTTCGACGAGTTCTTCATGCACCTAACAATGAGGAGCGAAAACTCAGCATTGATAGTGGAATCCCACGGCGTCTCCTCTGACCTATTCACCGGCGCATTCGGTTCTACCACGGAATGAAGAATGAAAAGTGCTTTAATTGAATTTATCTACACATCTATAATGCTTGGTCATAATATCAATGAGTGTTTAAATTAGCTTTAATTCCTTCATATCTTTATTCTTGTGTTCCATGTGGTGTGGGTGCGCCGACATTGTGAATAAGCTGAAAGTGTTTACAAGACGATAAAAGAATCAAAAACTCCGGTTTCCTATCTATTCATATGCAATCAGACGACCTTTGCGACTTTGAAAAGATTGATAAGTTATCATTTTTTCGGAAAAGAAAGTGACAAGTGTTTACATTGAAGCGTGTTCTTGCTCATGTGCGGGAGAGCCATTGGGGATTGCCGTGAACGAGTCCCTGGCCAGGTCTAGCTCATTTTAGCTAGATTTTAGATGAAGATTAAAGCTACATTTCCCTTCTTTCTTTCTAGCTCTTTCCACCTGTTCACTTGTTCTAATTCATTGCTGAATACAAGTCGGACTGGAATGAGAGAGGGGAAAGAAGCAGAGAGGACGATGGGTGATAAGCAGAGAGAGAGAGAGAGAAAGAGAGAGAGACCAGAGACAAAAAATAAGAATTTGCCATGGAATGTGTGGCTCGGCTGTGCGTGATAGAAATGAATAAAGGCAGAATACATTGAAGGAAGACGGAGATAAAGAGCGAGAGGAAGAATGAAGAAGCACTGAAGAACATACAGAGAGAGAGGGACAGAAAGAGAGAAAGAGAGAGAAAGAGAAAGAGAGAGAGAGAGAAAGAGAGAGAAAGAGAAAGAGAGAGAGAGAGACAGAGAGAGAATGATAGAGAGAGAGAGAAAGAGAAAGAGTATACGGGGAAATCTGGGTTGCATTGGTAGATGTAAACTGGGGCGTATCTCAGACTTGGGCGATGGAAAGGGGATCCGAACGTGACTGTTCAATAGTTTCAAACAGGTTGCCTTTTGCTCCGGCCGAAGGGGTGACATACTCCTTCCCGTATACACGGCGGCTGGAGTCTCTGTCAAATTCATGCCTTTCCTCCTTTTTTCTTTAAATTCTCCTCGATTCATTGCGAATTTTCGTGCTATTTACCACTGCATTTGCTTGGAAATTTTACAACTGTTTCAGGTATTGCCTTCATAAACAAGGCTCGTTCAAATTTCCCGCCAACGTACAAATGGCTCGTTATTCATGCATCTCCTTGAATAAATGAATGGTTTGCGATATTCATTGTTTCTGCTTATATTAAGAGTGCCTGTCTATAAGGGTCAAGATGCAGGTGCATTTTTATCCATCCTGCGGGAAATGTCTGATTTTGATAATCACACTTTTATGACGAGTACCCATTATGAAGAAAATTAGCATGCCTAATTTGGTATTTAAAAAACCTTTCCTTGTTCGTTGTATGAAAAAGTAGGTCAGGTCAAGTTTACTCAAGCAAGAAGCATGCATGCAGATTAACGCTATATATCCTTTCTCTTTTTCTAGCAATTTCCTCCCTGAATTCGTTTTAATTCATTGCCGAATATAGGGCAAGAATGAGAGAGTGGAAAGAAGCAGAAAGGTGGATGATAAGCAGAGAGAGAGAGAGAGAGAGAGAGAGAGAGAGGGACAACTTGATGTTCTTTGCATTTCATGACATAAAGAATCTTTTCAAAATCACATTTTAAAGGAGCACGAATCTCAACCGTAATTTAGATATATTTTTGAATCTTCCCGGCTATTGCAGTCGTTTCTCTCTAAAAGGCACATGATCTCTCACCTTTTTTGTCAGGCAAAATGGCGCGAATTCAAAAGTGAATTTTTGGCTCCTTTAAGATTTGAATGCTGGAGGGAGACGACTTCTAATTGATACTCTGCCGTCTTCTTCCTACCACACTGCAACTGAAACTTTCACGTACCTTGCCGAATCTTCCGCCACAATGCCGTTCAACAAAGGGTGAGCGAAGCCTCTTATTGTAAACCAGGTGATTTGATTTATTGATTATTTTTAGCTCAGAAGTAGATCAACGAAATTGATAATCTGCTAATACAAGTCTACCAATATAAATAAGCAACCCTGAGAATTTCATTAACTTTCATCGACATTGAAGGAAAATATGCATGAAAAAGCAAAAGTTAATAGACTTTTGACCAGCACTGTAAAATTGCCGAGGACCCGACCAAAATCGATTAGCTTAGAATTTCTTCAAAAGTTCCTCGTAGGTGCTTTCTGGTATGGAGAATAGTTTATCACCGTGTCAACATGTTGCTCATGCTGTTCAGGAGAGTTTCAGGAATCTCGGCGCTCGATGCAGGGCGGACGGCGTTACCTTCGAGGATGCAGGCGACCCCACCAAGTTCTTCACGGCCACCGGGACGGGCTTCTGAAAAAAAGTGCGATTTCCGTCAACATCTCCTGTATGGCAATGATTCCCACTGTCCCATCTAAGAGCAGGTGAGCTATGTATATAAGGATTTTTCATTGTTTACTTTTTCAAAATAATATTTAAGACTTTTAACTAATTTAATATAAATGTTAATACGGCTAGGCTTGATTTCATCTCTTACCATATATAAATACATCTCGAAATCCTCATCATCTCCCAATGTGTCTCTACTGCCTCCTTGTCTCCTTGTGCAGGTTGCCATTGTCTGCCAGGCGAGTGCTCCTTCTTCTCATCCTCATCAGCTTCTCTGCTGCCTTCTCCGTCACGAATGCATGCATGGCCATGCAGCCAACTCAGCCATCTACGACCAGGTGAGAGCTACCATGAATTGGTTGCAAAGTAATATTTATGATTTTTATACTAACAATAAAAATATATAAATGTTAGTAAAAAGTGCCTAACTCACTGTAGATTGCAGGCCACCGCCAGTGACCACCAACTTTGTGTAGCAACAGTCAATCATACAGCGACCACAACAGCGTCCACGACAATGACTACAACAGTGCACATGGAAATGCGTGGAGCGTGCGCTGCGGCCGTCCATAAGGACTCCGGCAATTTCGTCTTACAGTACTACCACAATAGCACTTGACGCAGTTTTTTTTTTACTTTTTATTTTTCACACTTTTTTGATTAATATGCAGTTCAAATCATAGAAATATCTTACACGACGCGCCAACACCCTACACTTGTCCGCTTTTCGCAATGAGAGTCATACCCATTAAAAATATGCTTGATGCGATATATGTATGTATGTACATACATATGTAAAACAGCAAATATATTTATATACCTTATCATGTCACAGTCTTTTCCTCTCCTTCCCTCCGCTTTTTTTTCCTTTCCTCTCCTCCATATCTCTCTATTCCACTCTCATTAAATTTATTTTGCGGACAATAATATTGTAAGCGCTGTAAGCTCTTGTGAGCGGTATGATACATACATACATATCTATCTAACTCTCTCAGTGATCTCTTCTTACTTGCTGCGCGGCTTCCGGTACGGTTAACCACTTTCTAATCTTATCGCTCTTCTCCTTCTCTTTCTCAATCCTGTGACACATAATGATGACTACTTCCAGATCCTCGACCGCGTCCCGCCGCGCCAACCACTTATAAAAGCCCGGCTAGATAGACGCCCAGAGGAACGGGCTGAGAGCCGGCAGCCTATCCCACCAACCCCAAGTATCCCTCCCTCTCTGTCTCCCCTTTCTATGACCTCTGGAGCCTTTTACGTTGCTATGTATGTTTCTATTTGTTGTCCGCTATGTAGATAAACTTGTCTGAGTATCTTGGTTTTTGTTGGAAACCTTACTGGTAGCAGCGAGTGGTTTTCTTTTTTTTTGTTGCTTTGTGTCCGGCTCGATAACGCGGAAAGCGCGCCGCGTTGTCACACTTCTAACCGCATGTGTGTCTTTCCTTTCTATGTATGTTTTTCCTTTGTCCTTCATTTCCCAAGCTTGGGGCAGTTGCCTCTCTCTCAATCAATCACTTCAAAAAAGAAAAAAGAAAAAGATGGTTAAAAAAAGGAAGAAGAAGTGGCGCGTCTGGCGGGGAGCAGCCGCATTCGCGCAGAGACCAGGTAAGGCACTGTTTTTGTTGCGGCTTCTGCGCCAGTAAAAGAGCTCTAAAACGGTACTAGTGCTCACTTTCCACTATTCAGCAATTTATTTTAGCCGGGAGGCACAGCATATCCAAGCCGCATCGTAAAAACATATCTTCGGTATGTTTACTTTTTTCAGTGGAAAGTTATAAGAGCGCCTGATTGACAACAAAGGCACGAAGACGACGGATATCCTGCCCGCAACCCGACGAATCTCCGGGTCGGCCCTGTTCAAAGTGCACCGTGCGCACAAGGTTAGCTATTTCTCTCTATCACACATAGAGATTGAAAAATTTAAAGACAATTGTCTTTTTTTTTTTAAGAATATAAAAGAATATGATTGACAACAAAGGCACGAAGACGACGGATATCCTGCCCGCAACCCGACGAATCTCCGGGTCGGCCCTGCTCAAAGTGCACCGTGCGCACAAGGTTAGCTATTTCTCTCTATCACACATAGAGATTGAAAAATTTAAAGACAATTGTCTTTTTTTTAAAAAGAATATCTGCATATAATGCATAGAATGAGGCAATTGCTTCTCTCCCCAAAGAACTGATAAAAAAAATGAATGAACAGAATGAAAGAAAACTAGGATAGCTCTAAGAGAGTATATGACGCCTATGTCTTGTTTGCTACAAACGCACAAAAAAGGCTTAACTAGGTTACATAGAGAAGATGTGCATTCATAAAGCACAGTTGACTCGCTTAAATATGAAGAGTCTTAAATCACTCAAAAGTGCATCAAAAGACACTTGAGACAATAGTCTCTCTTTAAATATTTCAAGCTGCTAATAAAATAGAGAAGAGGACAATTAGCCAACTAGAGGATTTCAAAAGTATTTCAGGAACAAATGCTTCATTTTATCACGAAGAAGGTTGGTTCACTTTTTTTTTAAAGCATATGCAATGAGGCAATCGCCTCTTTCTATCAATCAATCTCTCAAAAAAAGAGTTATAAAACAAATGAAGATATGTACATATTATCATTATTTTATCAACACGCGTGCTTACCTTATGTACACCGTAAATAAATCAATATATGTATGTACTTTTGAGGCAATCGCTTCTCTTTCAATCTCTCCCTCTCTCTCAAAAAAGGGGAAATTAGCAAATTAAATTTCTTGACAAGCTGACTGTCGCTAATGTAAAAAAAAAGGATTAAATGCAAGATGCATACATAGACAGACATATATGTATATATAAGTGTAGATACATATCATCTATCATGTTCTCTCTTTATGGCAGCAAAACATTGACCTCTTCTTAATTTTCTCACCTCTCTCTTTCTTTCTCTCTGAAAGAACAGCACTGCCCGTACAGCAGTCTCTATCTCTCTCTCTCTCTCTCTCTCTCTCTCTTTCTCTCTCTATCTCTCTCTCAATTCTTCCAATCTCTCTCTCTCTCTCTCGCTCGTTGGAAGAGACCAGCCATGGCGCATCTCTGAGCTCTCTTTCACCTCTGCCATCCTTCTCCACCTCATAATGTTATTTCCTATTACTCTGTCTATCTTTCTCCCAATCCCTCCCACCCTCGCCCTTTTATGCCGTTGGTCAGAGAACGTTGAGGCAGTCACTCTATCTTGCTTTCTCTCCTAACCTCGCCAATCTTTCTTTCTTGTTCGACCCAGAATCGCATATATAAAATTATGCATTTACAGATCACCTGCGATGAGCGAGAAGCCCTTCTATGCCTACGCTTCAAGCACGATCCGGGTCACCGACCGTAAAAGGTACGCGTTAAAAAAAAGCGCAGTCTCCCTTTTCGCTTGCTCAAAAAAAAAAATTTTTATTTATTGTTTCTCGATCTGCCTCTCCTTCTCCATCTCTCTCTCTCTCTCTCGCTCGCTCTCTCTTATCCTCCCATTATCTCTTACTCAACAATTCACACCTCGCTGCCTCTTCTGCATTTCCTTATGCACACCGTCTCGAGTTCTTTTCAACTCCCTTTTCACTCTTGTTACCCGTTTTTTTTTTCATTTTACGGCAAATCATTTAAACAGGCGTACATGAGAGATACGCATTCTCTTCTCGGCCCAGCATGCGCCCATTTGCCCAAAAGGTTACCATAGCCACACTATGATTGAGAGTTGGCGCGCAAGCAAAATACAAGTTCAGCTTATTGAGAAAAGTTGAATCTTTCCCTCCCTAATTTTAATGAGCAAGTTTTTTTTCCTTCAGTTATCCATTTCTTGCTTCAGTTCTCACATCACTTTGGATTTCCACTGTCTTGAACTGTGCACATACAGTACTTTCACTCTATTATGACTCAGCCGAGAAGCGCCTGATAGAATTCCAGCACTCTATGATAAAGATCTTCCCAGGCGCATCTGGGAGCAAACAAAATTCCTCCGGCAATAAAAGAAATGTGGATCTAGATACGATGGAAAGTCCATTAGAAAGAAACGATTCACTCTATTATTGTTCTAAATTTATTTTTTTTCTCTTCTTATTTTTCTCTACTCTGAAGCTTCTCTCTCTCACATACATCTCTAACATCCTCACAGCAGATAGCGTTGAATGAGCATACAAATCGTCAGATCCACGGACTGTCGGTCATTATCAACTTGTAACTTATCCTACGCACCCGCTAGGTTCTACTCCTGGTCTTCCATCAGTGGCTATTGCTACTCTCTCAAAACACAAACTCTCCTTTCCCCAGTGGCAATTGCTACGCTCTCAAACAATCAGTCTTTGCATGTCTACCTATCCCAAGGCCCTAACACGGCTACGGGAATCCCGAACTGAAGCAATTGCCTCTCTCACAAGAAGCAAATCATCTCCCCCTACCTCTTCTCTTTCCAGCCTCTTCAAGCAGGAAAGAGGGAGCCAGCCTGCACAACTCTCACATGTCAAGCAGCTACGAGACGCCACAGTGGAGACAGTCAGCTCCACTTTTCAATGTTTAACTTTAACGCATCGTCAGTTCGAATCTAAGGCAAATAGCTATTTTTAACAGTGGAAAATTTGCTGGCAAGGGATCTTTATAACTTTCAATCCACGCCTTCATCCTCTATTGCACAGTCTTCCTCTCTTTCCTCGGTGGCAATTGCCACTCTCTCAAACAATCAAAACACAACTTCATCGTCTGCTCTTCCACCAGTGGCAATTGCTACGCTCTCACAATCACTCAATCAAAATGCAAATTCTACTCCTACTGTTCCTCCAGTGGCAATGGCCACTCTCTCAAAGACTCAAAATACTAACAATAAATCTCCTGCCTACGGTGGCTGTGGTCCCTCTTTCAAATACACAGAATACTTCGCCCCCTGTTTCTCCAAATTCAACTAATAATATGCAGGCGATTTCACCAAGTACCTACTCCACACCCAGCGCCTCAGGAGCAGCAACTCCAAACCAATCAGGAAACCCTCGGTTGTTCATGATTCAGACGCAGTCCAATTCAAATAATCGAATTGCTCCTTTCACAGGCACTGGAGAGGTTTCTTTTGCCATGTGGCTAGGCCGTTTTGAAGATTTACTAAGAACAAAGGCACCAGCACAGTGGCAGCAGCAGGCGCCCAACAAAATGGAATTTCATCAGAAGATAAGGCAAACAGCCTCATTGCACACCTAGAGGGACCAGCGCGAGAGAAAATTGAAGAATTGACGGCAGCCCAGCGAAGCGATTATGACCAAGTAGTCAACCACTTAAGAACGCATTATGAGAGCCCGCAGCAGCGTTCTCTTGCCAAGCAAGCTCTAGCTAACTGTAGACAAGATATAGGTGAACCGGTAGCGGGTTTCAGCTCCCGCCTGTTGGCGCTTGCCAGAGCAGCTACGGCAGGCCTTCCAGCAGCCGCACAACAAGACAGGATTCTAGAAGAATTCCTCTCACGCCTCAGGCACCCGTTGCGCTATCATGTCAAGATGGCAGAGCCGACGTCATTTGAAGAGGCGCTTCGAGCTGCTCCTGACTGAAGCTGCTGCCGAATCTCTTCTTAATCCTTCACTCAATGCACTGCGGCTGGCTGACACTCCCAATCGGGAAAGGAATGATAATGGATCCCAGGATAGACGAAACCGACCAAATAATTTTTTCGATAATCAGAATAACAGAACCAACAACAACAGCGACAGTAATATGTGCTTTTATTGTGGCAAACCTGGACACTGGGCCAGTGATTGTAGAAAAAGAATGAGTGATCAGTCGATGCGCCCTCAGGGCAATTCCCAGTACCCCCTCAGGCAACAGTCACGTGGGTATCGTGGCAATGGAAACTATCAGCAGAGGAGCTTCCAGCCAAGAAATAACAACAATAATTGGCAGGGCAATCAGTACCAGGATAACAACCAGCGTAACACCCGATGGTGGCAGCAATCCCCCGAGGAGCAGGCGCATCCGAACAACCAATCAGGACGGCCAGGCATAAATGCGATGTCCATTCCAGCAGATTATAAGCTCAAACAGCTATCAGAGTCTCTTGAGAAGGCTAATGCGCAAGCACAAGCTTCAGAAGAACGCCTATCACTTCTTCTGCAGCGAAATAATGCACTAGCCAGCACTATCTATACCTCGGCGCCAAGAAATAATGAGCAGCAGCTACAACAAAACCTCGTGCCAAGAATTAACAAATTCTTTCCTCTCCTTCTTCTAACTGCATCGCTATTCCCGCTTGCGTCGGCAACAGCTTGGACCTGCCAGAACAACGGACATCGTGAACTGGTAAGACTCCCCAATACGCAAGATTGTTCGCAAATGGTAGTTGAACCAACCATTCCGGTACGGTATGCAGTAGAATTATATAGGTGGAACACAAAATTGTATATCAGTGTAGCCACGCATTGTCGCATCATTAGGACACAAGTCGCGTACTATCGATATTTGCTGGGAGGGCGTTGGCAGGAAACTAAAGCCAATGCCCAGCTTCTAACAGTAGACGAATGCAGACAAATGGTCAAACTTAAAATTTGCCAATTTGGCAATCTATCATTAAAAAACGGAATTTGGCAGACGAGCAATGAGGCCCAATTAAATTGGGGCACTTGGCCCTTCTCTACCTGTTCCACTAATAACGTCACAGTTTATAACTGCTTCATTGAAGAATCGAAAGTGCTCATTCGCCATGATGAACTTTGGCCCTCCTCGCCGGCAGGTGATTTAACACAATGCAAATATGAGGATGAAGAATGCGCGCTTGCTGACGGTTCAGTAATTTTTGGCAAGCAGAAAAAGAAGAACTCTGTAATTTCTTATATGTCGGCACTATGAACGGCAGCAGAGTTGACAGAGTTTGGCTGGAGGATGACAGACAATTTGCGCTATCGTGGAAAGCTGATGCCGACACCATCGTTGACTGTAATCGCGAGCTCGTCATAACAGATCAAGGATACGCTTTCGCAATTCATCGGAGGGTAAAAAGAGGTACCCTACTTGCTTCCAAACCAGGCAGAGTCACTTCAAATCAGATAGCTGCACAGATGACAGCTCTCAGTCAGTCAGTGGTGAACGTAATCCAGCATGATGTTTTGAATCTCTGCCAACGAGTGAACGCCTTGTCCTTCTCTTTGCACATTGCAATGACGGTACACGCAACAGCAACTGCCAGAGCCCTCTTAAACAACACCGGCGTCTCTGCCCGATACAGAGGAAATCACATCGTAGAGATCTTCTATTGCTCAGAAATCCCAGATGCAGCAATAACGTTCCTTCCCTTCAATGAGACGTGCTATGATTTTCCCCGCATAATTATCCAAATGCATAACTTTTTTTCTTTCCTCGACGCTAACTCACAAATAGTTAAAGAAACCGCCGCTAAGACTAAGAAGTCAGTAGCTTCTATCAAAAAAGAGGGAATGTAATTATTCGCCTCAATTCTCAAACTGGGAAATTCAGTGAAATAGATCCGAAGCTTATCCCATCCCTCACCCAAAACAGGAAGCCCTTTCGTGCACAAGCTGACGTCTTTCACAATCTAGTATTGACGAACCTCTCTGATCGTGAAATTCCCCTTCAGTTAATTTCAAGAAACTGGCAAGAACTCTGACTTCCAATTCAGATATTATAATGAAAAGTAAGGCGACCTCGGAAGAGCTGTCGCTTCCCAGTCAGTTCTGCAGATATCTTTTCGGTGAATGGTCACCCTATTTTATCTGGCTGACAATTTGTAGCGTTATTGTTACGTTTTCTCGTCTCAAAGACGCCATGCTAATGTATATAAAGATTAACCTCATCTCATTTCCTAATCTATGGACATCTCGCGAGAGGCCAATTTTTTCATGTGAATTTGAAAACGCGGCACAGGCCGAAATAGACAGTCATTCATCTTTTGAGGCAATTGCTTCTCTCCAAAAAACCACGAAATGTCACAATCTCAGTCAGCTATTGGAACATCACCACCAATTGAAGAGATTAGACAATGGCACGACGAACATATGTCCTCTCCCTCTCTGACCAATTTTGACATCTCTCACACCGTCTCGAGTCCACAGCAGCCCGCCTCTCATCAGTCAATGCCACCATTGTCCTTTCCCCTTCTAGGACTAGCACCCCAAACCGAGCCACCCCTATTTCTAATTCAAATTCCAGTGACAATAAATGGCACCGTCCTGCTCGCAATGATTGACACGGGTGCAGCTATCTCCGTTGCTAGCGCTGATCTAGCACAAATCCTCGGCATCACCGCACTATTTCCAAGCGATATCCCGTGTGCCACAGGCATTGCTGGGACACCGATCTCCATAGTGGGAAAATTGCCAGTGAATCTCAGAATTGGCAACATCTCGTCCACACAGGAAATCTATTTCACTAAAAAAAGGTGTGTGCCGACAGAGCCTGAGCAGCATAATGTAATAATTGGAAATGATATCCTATGTCACCTCCCACCATGGTCGATCGATTATGCCAAACATCAGTTCTATATTGACGATGTCATCCTACCAATTGTGTCTAGATCTCAAGCTGAATATGACCCACTATCCTTTGATAAGCTGCCAATTCGAGCAAAATGGACTGCCAAATGCGAGCCTAACTCTGAAACCATAATTGAATTCTATGCTCAACCACTGGTAGCTTAAGGCCAATATATATATATATATATATGGCACCTTAACTAGCGTTCACACATATCATAAACCTCTCTCACTCCTTCTCAACCACGGCAACCATCATTTAAAAAAAACTTTTTTTTTAACTCCGAAAGAAAAGTTTTGACATTAAATTGGAGTATATTAAAGAAAGCACTAATGCAGTATCCTGTCCAAAATTCAAATCCCACTCTTAGAATCATCGAGTAATGACCATACGAAATATAATTTAAAGATGTATAAAAAAATATATAATTTAATTCCCGGTGTGTTTAAAATTAACACCCCACCGCGGTGTCAAGCGCCACTTTCTCATTCACTCTCTCAAACGAATCCAGCAACACGACATGCTATAAGAACAGCTAGCAGACCCCGTTTGGTCGATGGTAATCAAATTACCATCACATATGCTACCACCGATCACATATCACAACCCCATTGGTAACAGACTCAGAATCTTATTGCTCTCCATATTCATAGCATGGCATGAGAGCCACCCCACGAGTGATTATTTTAATTTTGGGCGTGCCTGTCATCGCCCCTCTCGGCACCGAATTGGCGACACCTGGCCAACTTCTGCGCATCGAAAAATGCAATCATGGAAGCAAGGATCATTCCTTCAAGAGCAGGACATTCTTGTCCCCCTGGCTCTCGACTATCAACATTCCATGTATAGCTTCTAATTCTACAGTCATGGTGTCCATTGGCCCTCTGTTTTCTCAAATATGAATTCATTAAACTTCAACAAGGTTTCATTTTTGTAGTTTTTTTTCTCTCGGTAATTCATCCACGTCATGTTACGAATTAATTTCTTTTCTTATGTTATTTCGAACGAACATTTTTTTCCATCCTCTTCTTTTGTAGACAAATGACCAAAAAAAAACAATAAATAAATATGTAAAATAATCTCTTCTTTTCTCTCCCTCATTTTACAAGCCAGAGTTCGAGGACGAACTCTTTTTGGATGATGGGAGGTGAGCGGTATGATACATACATACATATCTATCTGAGCGGTATTGTGAGCGGTATGATACATACATACATATCTATCTAACTCTCTCAGTGATCTCTTCTTACTTACTATTATACATTCGTTCAAAAATTGCATATGGCACCCATGTTTCAGGGGCCACAGCGGGTAATTGGGAAAAGTTTTCAACCAGCAATAAACGCACCTCGGCTGACAGCCTCATTGGTCACGTTATCGCCACTGCGCAAAGTTAAAGGAAAGGCGTCAGGAAAATCTTACACGAGACTCCAACACCCTACACTTGTCCGCTTTTCGCAATGAAAATCATATTCGTTAGAAATATGGTTGATGCGAACATGTGTACATATGTACATTCATATGTAATTCGCATCAACGACAACAACACCATGTTCTATGTCATCATAAGGCTCTTCGAGCATGCCACTTGCCAGGCTTCCTTCTAGCGAATCTTTAAACTTTTATTTCCCTTTTACTTTGTATTATTTGTAATATATTAACCACAGCAAATATATTTCATGTCACAGTCTTTTCTTCACTTTCTCTCCACTTTTTTCATTTCCACTCCTCCTCATCTGCATGTCTGTCAATCTCATTAAATTTATTTTGCGGACAGTAAAAAAATGAAAAAAAGAATAAAATTTCCGCTTCTATCCCCCATTTCTATTGAAAACCAAACAGAAATTTTCATGTTTGTTTATATTGTTGTGCTAGGCGTTTATCCATATCTTTGGCAAGATTTCCTTGCATGTTATCCTTTGCAGTCTGAGGAATATAACATTTATCGATAGAATAAATGTAAAATTCACAACCGTCCTCGAACCGGAACACGTTCATTTTGGAGATGATATTACCGAAAAAAAACCGAAAATCAATATTTTTGTTTACCAAGCGTGTTTCCAAACTGCGAACACGTGGAAAAGCGGGTATGATTAATCCATAATAGAATGGTGTCAAATTTCTTCTATATTTGATTAGATACAAGTGAAGACCAACACAGCATCTCTGCTAGCAGCCGTGGTGGTGGTGTCCGTGGTGATGACCATGGTGATGGTGGTGGTGACCGTGGAAGATGTCGTGCAAGAGGCCATGATGATGATGACCTGGAATGGAGAGAGCTTTTGCGGAGCCTGACAGGATTCGAACACGGGTTGACGGGATTGTAGAGTGGCAAGACTACCACTGCGCTATGTGGAATACGTGCTGACCGTGATGGTGGTGGTGGTGGCCCTCTTCGATGATGACGACGGGCGCCGCTGGAATCGGTGGCATCATGTAGGGCACGGCACCGCCGCCGATGGCGAGACCTGGAAAAGCGGGGAGAATAGGAAAGAGAGGATGAAGAGAGAGAGAGAGAGAAAGAGAGAGAAAGAGAGAGAAAAAGAGAAAGATACGTGAAAGAGAAAGAAAGAGAGAGAGGGGAGAGAGACAACGGGAAAGGGGAGAGAAAGGGAGTGAAAAAGAGAAAGAGAGAGAAAGAGAGAGAGAAAAAGGAGAGGGAGAGAAAGAGAGATGGGGAGCAGTAGAGAGACAGAGAAAGGGAGATAATGAGAGAGAGAGAGAAAGAGAAGGGGAGAGTCGTAATTTCCTCTACAAAAACTGAAGCAAGCAAGTGTAAAAGGCAAGAGCAAAAAAAGAAGCACTACCTCCTCCATTGTGGTGATGGAATCGTTCAAAGTGAATCCTGGAAACGGAGACGTCTCCTCGAATGGTGAGCGCGGTGACGTGATGCGGATTCGTGCGATGCGAGAAGTGGCAGAGGTGGTGGCCGTTCACGTGCACCTATTTGTTAAGATTTGTATTAAAATAAATAAATAAATAATTAATTAATTAATTACAAGATAGCAATAATACTCAAGCATGGAATGCACAATTAGAAAAATATATATATATATATATAAATCATGTAAATGTGGAATTACTTAAACTTGCTGTTCTAGGAAGAGAGAGAGAGAGAGAGAGAGAGAG
>CALZFC010000356.1:615000-632500 GCA_945643635.1 Allodiplogaster sudhausi
AAAATTCGGAACATATTTTTAAATGTTGAAAAAAATTTAAAAATTAAATAATTACCGGATTCTCAATGAGATGCATGGCTGCCGGGAGGAGAGATGAAGCTGGCGCCCTTCTGTGATGAAGCACGAGATTGAGACTGCTTATCACTAGGATAAGGCGTTGATAAGTTGGAGGGAGAAAGGGAGGGAGGGAGGAGAGAGAGAGAGAGAGAGAGAGAGAGAAAGAGAGAGAAAGAGAGAGAAAGAGAGCGGGAAAGAGAGACAGAGAGAGAGAGAGAGAGAGAGCGGGAAAGAGAGATATAAAGAGAGAGAGAGAGAGAGAGAGAGAGAGAGAGCGGGAAAGAGATAGAGAGAGACAGAGAGAGAGAATGAGAAGGAGAGAAAAGAAGAAAATAAGATACTTAGAAAGGGCGAAAAAGAGAGGTAGAGAGGCGATAGAGTAAGAGAGAGAGAAAGAGAGAGCGAGAGAGAGAGAGAGAAAAAGAAGAAGAGTTATAAAGAGGGCAAGTGAGAAGAAAAGTATCCACGCCAAAGAACGCGTTCACAATGATAAAGTGCGCGCATGGTGTCGAAGCAATGACTCAACTATTACGCAACGTTAGATAAAATCCATATCAAAGAGAGCGAGTCATCCGGGAAAGTGTGCGAAAGAAATTGACTGCTTGAAGAGAAAGAGAGAACGAGAGCGAGAGAGAGAGACAGAGAGAGAGAGAGAGAGAGAGAGAGAAAGAGAGACCGAGAGAGGAGTGAATGAGAGAGAGAGAAGGAGGGTTTGAGAGTAACAGAAAGAGTGCAAGCATTGAGAAACATAAGAAAGCGTAGTGACATGTAGAGAACATCCATTTATACAAATAAATAACACAAGGAAGATATTCAGTTTGTTAATTATTTCATACTTTATCGATTGTTTTCCAATCTGGGGACATTCACCTTAAAGGAGATGTAAGCTGCTTAAATTATGTGAGATTTCAAATTGCCTGCGTTATGTTAAATAAATTGCTAGACGCAACAGTTCGTTCTTGTATTAATTATTTTTCTATCATTCCACTCCTGTAATGTGCTGTTTTTTTTAAACTAACCGTTCAGCAAAGAATATACATATTTTCGTATATAAGTATGCACTTGAAGAAATCATTGGTGGTCACTAATTTAAAATTGGTGGTCATTAATTTAAAAAAAATTGAAATTTGATAACTTGAGTTTGACATCTACACGAAGGCATTTCTTTCTTATGTTTGTGCTGTCACGTTGACATATCAATTTCATGTACAATAAAATAAATAAATAAATAAAATGTCAAAATCGCGAAAACATGTGGAATAATTGTGTAAAACATGCATGGTATCAATTAGTCATAACAGCCCAGAGTCAAAGCAGTTGCTACGCTCGGCCCGCCAACCTTCCAGGATTATGAGCAGGCCCAAAAAAAATCTACGAAAGAGAGAGAGAAAGAGAGAGAGAGAGAGAGAGAGAAAGAGAGAGAGAGAGATGAAGAGAGAGAGAGAGGAGAGAGAGAGAGAGAGGAGAGAGATAGAGAGAAAGAGAGTGAGAAATAGAAAGAGAGAGAGAGAACCAGGGAAAGAGAAAGAGAAAGAAAGAGAGAGAGAGTGAGGTGAGAGAGAGGAGAAAAGAAAGAGAGAGAGAAAGAGAGAGAGAGAGAAAGTGAGAGAGAGAGACCAGAGATAGAGAGAGAGAAAGAGAAAGAGAGAGAGAGAGAGAGAGAGAGAGAGAGAGAGAGGGACAGAGAAAGTATAAAAATGCTTAAGCAAAAGATTTTTTATCAATTAATTTGAAAATTACATAAAATAATAATATGAAAAGTATTCATTGCCCATCAAAGTTATATTTATAAAAAATAAAAAATAAATGGCATCACTTCCATCAATGCGAAGTTGATGCGACATGTCCAGGTGGTTCTGTTGCGCCTGCTCTTCTGAAAGGCAGGAGCAAAAGATTTACATTTGATGTTTTTCCTTAGTATCCAATGAACAATATTAACCATAATTACCTAAACGGGTTTCTTCATATTTGTCAAAGTCCTAGCTTTAATAAATTTTCTTAATCGATGTCACTGGTTCCTGCTGCATTCCCTGTATGCTTGCCCAATGCAACCGTATGAAAATTCAACTTTTGCTTTGCTCCAATAAAGCAGAGTAAATAGGACTTCTTTTTTATTTATTTACACAGTATGCCCCCATGAGAAGTTCTGAACGAAGTAAACAAGCTTATTGCTAGTTATCGATATATCAACGTGATCTCCTGAAAAAAACAACGAGGATAACAGATGACTCATACATTGGGCAGCGCATAAGCCAATAAAAAATACTATTACTAACTAGTTGTTCTATAAAGAGTAAGAGAGAGAGAGAGAGAGAAAGATAAAGGGAGAAAGAGGAAGAGTGAGAGGGAGAGAAAGAAATAGAAAAAGAGCGAGAGAGAGGAAAAGTGAGAGAGAAAGAGAAGGAGAGAGAGAGAGAGAAGGAGAAAATGAGAGAGAGAGAAAGAAAATGAGAGAGTACAAAAAATGTTTGACTAAAAAAAAGATTTGTTAATCAATTAATTTAAAAATTACATAACATAATAATGCGTAAAGTATGCATAGTCCATAAAAGTTATATTTATTTTTTAAAAAACATTTCGCATCACTTTCATCAATGCATGTCCAGATGATTCTGTTGTGCCTGCTCTCCTGAAAGGCAGGAGCTAAAATGGAATTTCTGATAGGCGTTTAATAGGTCCAGGAATAATGAAAGGCAATAAATATCTACTCGGTTTTGTTCATAATTATCGATGTTCTAACATTAAAAAATTTCATAATCGAGTTGACTCCTTCCTGCTGTTCTCCTCGCAAGCTTCCTAATAGTCATAGAGCGGGCTTCGCTTCGGTCAGAGAAAGCGTAGTGAATATGACTTTTTTTTGTTTACACAGTATGCCCCATGAGAAGTTCGGAACGAATTAAACAAGCTTAGTTATCGATTTATCAGCGTGATCTTCTGCAAAACATTGGAGATAACAATATTGGCCTAAGTTGGGGCAACAAAAACAGCTGAATTATGGAAGACATGACTCATACATTGGGCAGCGCAGAAAACAAAATAAAAAATACTATTACTAACTAGTTGTTCTAGGAAGAGT
The DNA here is from genome assembly GCA_945643635.1 of Allodiplogaster sudhausi. NCBI lineage: Eukaryota > Metazoa > Nematoda > Chromadorea > Rhabditida > Diplogasteridae > Allodiplogaster > Allodiplogaster sudhausi. Next base: position 618,134 of record CALZFC010000356.1, read on the forward strand.
AAGAGAGAGAGAGAGAGAGAGAGAGAGAGAGAGAGAGAGAGAGAAGAGAGGGAGAGAGAGAGAGAGAGAGAGAGAGGGAGAGAGAGAGAGAGAGCGCATGTATGGTACGATAGATTGAGAAGCATGCCTACTTCTCATTTCACCAGGACGACAGCGCCCAACGCGAATATTGTGCTCATCATGATGAAAGAGAGCTCTCTGTAAATAGAATTTAAATATTTGTATATATATATATATATATATAACAATAAAAAAAGAACATTAACTCCATCTAACTTGCTTCAGCTAAACAATTTAAAATGTGGTATTTCCTTGGCAAAGTAACGTAACTTGTGCTATACGCATAAATTTGACAGAAATTGTCAGCAACTGATGAATTCCCCCACTTTCCTATTAGAATAGACTAGTCGATATTTGCATAAAGAAAATAGACAACAATAAATACTCAATTCATCTGTCCATACCAATTTTTTTTAAGACAACTAAAATACGGCCCCAAAAAGTGTGGACGAAAAAAAGACCTCTTGGACGGGAACTCGTCAGTTGTCACTTCAATCGCTGCTTCCTTCTCCTCCATCTGCTTCTCTCCTCCACTCCTCCTCTTCTCCATCGCCTTGGCGAGTGCCTTTAGGAGAGCATCGAGTTTGCCCTCAAAGTTGACGCGAACATCGGGTGGACGCGAAAACTTGTCTGGCGGAGCCGGGAACTGGAATAAAGAAAAGGGGCCTTAAATTAGGAAAGAGGAATAAGGCGCCTTAAATTAGGAAAGAGGAATAAGGCGCCTTAAATTAGGAAAGAGGAATAAGGCGCCTTAAATTAGGAAAGAGGAATAAGGCGCCTTAAATTAGGAAAGAGGAATAAGGCGCCTTAAATTAGGAAAGAGGCATGAGGAGCCTTAAAATAGGATAGAGAAAAAGGGGGCTTTGCATTAGAAAAAAATTCTTTAATTTAATTTTTAAATGTGTATTTTTTTTAATAAAAATATTTGCTACCTTAGAAATGAAAATAATCAGGGTGTAACATTGCAAAAATTGAGAAATACATCAATCTGTTAAATTTAGAATTTGTGACTTCGTCAAAGCCAAATAATATTCTGTTGAATTTACTACAATATACGCAGCAAACTATTCATTCCAATACTTTTAGACCATCTTGTGTACAAATTATGTACCTCGGATCCTACAATTAAAAAAATTAGAAAACTGCAGTTGTTTTACTATTTTTCTTACTTTCAAGTTGTTTTTCTGCAAAAATGTAACTCACGATATTTGCCTTAACAGTTTAAAAAAAAAACTACAGATACAGGATTCAACTCTTATCCGCTCGAAAAGAAATCAAGATACCGTACTCCTACCGTAATTTCCATTATAACTGTATGATCACATTAAACACTGACAATGCTGGCGACCTTCTGCTTGAGCACGGTCTCTTCGTGGTTGTGCAGATAGACGTTGGCCACGTCGAACTGGGGCTGGAAGACAATCGACTTCACCTATAAGAGAGAAGAAAAGATATAGCAAATTTTAAACCAACTTTAATTTACGTTAAAATTATAGAGAAATGTAAGGACATAGCCGTAAATGAAAGAAAAAAAAGCTAAAGGTAAAAAAGGAAGAAATTAATCTATATTTTGTCATTTTACGTTTTAAAAATTTACTTCACACTGTGTTATTGAACCCGTAAATAATGTTAAGCATAAAGCTAAAGCTAAATAAAGTTTTTTAATGTTAAATAAAGTAGGAACGTTAAAGGTAAATAAAGTTTTTTAATGTCAAATAAAGTAAGAACGTTAAAGCTAAATAAAGTTTAAAAAAAAGTAAAGATTAAACGAACCGATCCCTTCACGACATAATCCTCTACAAACTCGTCCCACGACACGGGCGGAAGCTTCTCATTGAGAAGGCGATACTCGCTTCGCCTGTTGTACAGTAGGATGGCATGGGTGGAAAGCCAGATGAACATCAGACAGCCTCCGGCGACGTACGCGCGCCGCAGCGTGGCTTTTTAAGAAATAAAAAATTAATTATAAATTATTTTTACCATTATTATTATTATTATCATAATTATTATTACATTAAAGAAAAATAAAATTATCTAATTAAACATAAACTTTGAACAAAGAATTCGAAGCGGGTGAAGTGAAGAGTAAAATAACAGGAGGATGAACAAGGAGTCAGAGACAAAGAATACAATAAGACGTTTTGTAGGGAAAAAGAAAAGAAGTTGTTGTTAAGATAGAAAGGAAAGGAAACCTCTCTCCTTGGGCGATTTGGCGTCAGCCTCAGCTTCGGCCTCTTGAGCAGTGGCGTCGGCAGCAGGATTCTTGGCGGTGGAGAAGTGGCGAAAGTGGAACAGAGTGGAGGGCGCGAGTGAAGAAGAAGAAGAGGGACCGAGACGGAGGAGAAGAGCTGAAAGAAGAAGAACACGAGCGATAACACCAGTTCAAACTTTTTTAAAGGAACCAAAAAAAGTTTGAAGAAATAAAAGGATAAAAGTAAGATAAAAGACGAGGATGAGCGTATAAAAGGGACATTGAAAAGGAGAAGAAGAAGAAGAAGAAGAAGAAAAAGAAGAAGAAGAAGATGAATAATGCGAAGTATATAGAGAAACGTAAGGACATAATCGTAAAGGGAAAAAAGCTAAAGATAAAAAAGTAGGTAGACATATTGATCTACATTTTGCCATTTTAGCGAAAAGAGAGCGATAACGTCATGTTTAACTCATTTAAAGGAAACAAAAAAACGCACACTAATCTTAAATTCGTACCTTTTTGCCTGAGACAAAGGCGAAATAGCATGTGATTTAGAGAGACACCAACAATGATCAAGAAAACGCAAACATATTATTGGGTGCTATGAGTTTAGTGCTCCTTTAAGCTGCGCTCGATTCGTAAGTTTATCAAGAATAGCACAACAACAAAACAAGATTAGAAAAAGCTTCCGATAACTGCACCTTCTTGTGAAGAGATGTGAAAAGATAGTAAGAAAGAACACGAGAGCATGAAACGGAATTAATGTTTTTTTTTGTCAATTCCAACGGTCTGTAGCGACACCCTCACCGGAAACCAAACATGATCATTGCCGAATACCTTTTCCAGCATCAGAGGACTGGCCGAGGCGGAGCAGAGAAGATGTCGCTGCTCTCGAACAAAAAAGCTGCTTGCTGTTGCTGCTCAGCCGTATCGCTGAGCAGCTTATCTTCAATAACATCCCTGAAAGACGAGTATAATTAAGAGATCTTTTTAAATTAAAAGCAAAATATGTTAAAAAATAGAGAAATAAAAAGAATATTAGGCTTATGTTCAGAGATAAACAAGCTCTTCAAGCCCACACAACAAGCACATCCACGACAACGTCAATCCTTGCGCGACTTCATTTGCAATCAAGCTAGGAAATAGCATGAATATGAAATATACTTTAACCGAAATTCATTAAAGTTCTCAACGATTTGCGGCAACAAAAATAATGTAGAAAGGAATAAATAAGGCATTCGTAAAAGCATTGCCATTGTTTTTAGTGTGCCACTACAATTGTCATCAACACTATAAATCACATTTACTTAACGGTCCGGCATTCCTTGGGAGAAAGTTTCTCAAGAGCGAGAGGTTTCATTTTCGCTGTTGATCTACTTCTGTGAAACGTCATTGCTTTTTTTTTTTCGCGCTGCTTTGTTGCTTTGTTATTTGTTATTAGTTTTGCGTACGGTTCGCTTAAGGCTTGTTTAATGTTGATTTTGTCATTGTAAGTTGTGCTCTGTCAATTTTAAAGTTGTTTTCGCTTCAGAATTGTCCATGAACAACAATGGATTCTGACTGGAAAACCGCTGAAGAACGACGACAAGAAGAGATGAGACCGCCAGACTACATGGAAGAGGTCGTGAACCGCTTTGGCCACACTGGCCCTCCGACCAACTCCATGTCGAGAAGGCTAGTAGAATGTCAAAAAGAAAATTGGAAGCCGAAAAAAAAACATATGATTTAATTTTGGCAATTATCTTACAAACATGCATATCATTATTGCTTGAGTAAAACCACTTTAGTTTAGCTGTACTCTTTGCAATTTTTGTCGTTCTCTGCCACAATCTCTGGAAGTTAATCGAAATGTGATTGTTGAAAATACGATGACAATCAGGCTCTCATCGCCTTTTTAATCATCCGAAATTGCTTCGTGGACAGAGCGTAGCGACCATTTATACTGAGCACTGAATATATCCTTTTACAATTAAAATGTCATGGAGCTTGTTATAAGAAAGGATGGTGTTTGATAAATGTTATCCTAAATAATCTTTTGAACAGATTATTAGCAGAGCAGCCCATCTTATAATTTATGTAAATTTCTTTAGAGCTTTGTAAATTGCCCTTTTCCAGACTTCCGAATGAACTGCGGACTTTGCTGAGTAATCGATTCCAAAGAAGCCCGCAACAAGGAGTCGAACAAGAACACGACTCACTCCTCTTCGAAAGGTTTTAATTTTATTGACTTTTAGAGGACTATAAACGGTCCGTAAGATAAGTCAGACTTTTCGTCTTGGCCTTTTCACCCGAATTACGTTATTTCCCGTAATTTAATAATATGCAGTTCGTTTTCTTGTCACTGTCGCAACCAATTAGGAATGATCATTGAAGGAGGTGTTCCGTGAGAAGAATGTTTTCTCGGGTTAAGGAGCCAAAATCTCAAGCGAACGTGAATTTGCCTGACGCTAGGGCGAGAGAACATGTGATTTATAGAGACGCGAATAAGATTATCAGGAACATTAAAATAAATTTAGGTTTTTTCGTGCTTTCCCATGACTAAAGTGATGAATTCCAGTATTCGCTCCAACAACAGTCAAGGATACATGCACTTTTACGATGAACAGGTTGCTTTTATTTGCACTGTTTATCTTTTTGTCTCCTGATCTTGCTTTAGTGGGTTTTTTCGATTTGTCAGGCAAAATTCCCTGTTCCGGAGAACTTTCTTATACCCAAATAAATTAACTTTATTGTCAGGGATTGTTTACAAATTATTTTCAACATTTCACCCAATAGCTCCTTTCTTACATCATAAAAAAACGGGAGCGCTTCAGACTACATTTGAATTACTTGGTATTTTATTCGCAACCTATCAAAGGCTTTCTCTTGCTTGTTCCTTAAACAAAACAAAAAAAAATTTTTTCACCCAGTTATAAAAATTTTTGGGTTAATCCGAGCTACTAATTTCCATTCCCTGATTACTATATTGGATGCTAATGATTTCGCAGTTTCATTGGCAGTATTCCAGATAAATTGATCAATTACTTTATTTATTTATTTATTTTTTTATTCATTAATTTTTCTATTTATTTATCTACACCGATTAAGATTCCAATTATTTACTTTTACTACTTGCAGTATTTTAATCGTCATCGTCCATTGTATCGTCGAATATACCATGTACAAGAATCCGTCTTCAGCATTCCGCGCCGAATGAGTGGTGATCTTTTTGAATTTTAACTATTTTAATTACAAAACGTGCGCATTAAAACTTTTTTTTTTAACTGATAGATAAAATATATTTATATAAAAAAAATATTTAAAAAAAAAAGTAAGAAGTAACAATATAATAATAATACAATAAATAATATCAGTGATTTTCTAATTGAAATCAATAAATAATTGTTTAATAATCAATTAATCAGTCAATAAAACAAGGATTTTAATAACAGCTCTCTTCTGTCGCGTCGGCGCCGCAAGCCCAGAGAGAGCAGGAGGAGGGGACACTTTGTTCACTGAGCATCCCCGCGTTCTCCTCGCGAACGAGTTCAACATGGACGACTACGTCTCGAATCCACGGCCCACGAGATCGCCATCTCATGTTGGTTGCTTCGGTTTCCTTTTATTCTTTCCCGCCTAAAATATTTAAACTCATTAAAAATTAAAAATTATAACAATATTGCCCGTGCAGCCTTTAACGACGCCCTCCCCCGTATTTTATTTGTAAATTAATTTGAGAGATAAAACGAGTATTTTATTGATAAAGCGGTGACCCATTTTTTTGTTGTTGTTGTTGATAAGATTGATATTTTAAAGGAATTATTCTCATTTACCCTAATAGCTATCTAACTAATGCTGACCCTTCGTCAATCTATCAATCAGACACGATTAATTTCCTGATTCCTTGAGATTAGAGAGAGAGGGAGAAACAAGGAAGAACAAATAACTTTGTCATTCTTAGGGATTAGAGGAAGAGAGAGAAACGAGGGAGAAAGAAGTAGAGAAAGAACGAGAAAGAGAGAGAGAGAGGGCGAGCAAGAGAGAGAGAGAAATAGAGCTAGAGAGACAATGATGATCGTCGTTTTGTTTGACTTGCAAACGTCATCGATACAAGTTGCCCTGTTGACATTCATCTTAGTCTCATCACTATCAAGACACTTTCTTACAGGTGGCCTTTGCCGGTAGTTCTCTGCCCCTCTCCCATTTCCTTCTCTCTCTCTCTCTCTCTCTCTCTCTCTCTCTCTCTCTCTCTTGTTCTCTCTCTCTATTTACCATCTTTCTCTCTCTCACTTCCTTCTGTCTGGTCTTGCTTTCTCTTTTTGACTTTCGAACTTCCTCTCTTCTTTATATCTCGTGTCAACTCTCTCTCGGTCTCTCTCTCTCTCTCTCTTTATGTTTTCTTTCTCTCTCTCACTCCCTCCTTTATATCTCAACTCTCTCTCTCTCTCTCTCTCTCTCTCTCTCGCATAATCCCTGATCTCTAATCTCTGAAGGATCTCGCTTATCTCTTCATATCACCGACCGGCGAGTGACCACCGAGAGTAAGCTATCTGCACACGCTGTAATTTTTCGCGTATGCCTTTTAGGGAGTAGGAGACAGGAGCCATAGGAGAAAAAGAGAAGAAAATGAGAGCTGTCTCTCTTTCTCTCTCTCTCTCCTCTCTCCTCTCTCTCTCTCTCTTTCTCTCTCTCTCTCTCTTACTCTCTCTTACTCTCTCTCTCTCTCTCTTACTCTCTCTTACTCTCTCTCTCTATCTCTCTCTCTCTCTCTCCAATCTCATCTCGATAATATTGATAGAGATAGAGACGGAAAGGGTTAGCCAGTCACCGCACTGATTTGGCCGGAACTTTTCTTCTCTTTTTCTTCTGGTGTACTGCGCAAATGTCACTTATTATCAAATACGTTTAGCGTTATCCCATTTTATGCCAATGAAAAGAACTAAGATGGGCATGCACTTTTTGATTTGGTCCGCGGTCTCTCTTTGTCTGCTGTCTCTCTCTCTCTCTCTCTCTCTCTCTCTCTCTCTCTTCTCTCTCTCTCTCTCTCTCTCTTCTCTCTCTCTTCTCTCTCTCTTCTCTCTCTGAACTTACCGCTTCCGCTATCATCCTCCTTTTCTCAGTCGGCACCTTTCCTTTCTCTCGTTGACTTTATTTCACTGTCCCCTTTCTCTTTGTTTCTCTCTCACTCTCTCTTTATCTCTCTCTTTCTCTCTCTCTCTCCCTCTCTCTCTCTCTCTCTCTGTCTTTCAGCACTTCTCTCGTTCCATCTCCATGCTCGACCCTGGTATGCCATAGTGGTCGTATTCCTTCATCATATGCCTACATGAGCTATTCATAGCTCTCCTATTCTCGTGCCATACATTTAATCAGCAAGTAGGGAAAAGAAGGGAGAGGTCAAACCGATTAAGATGATTTTGCTTTCTCTCCCTGTGTATCTTTCGTTTTTTTCCCAAAGAAGCCACCGAGCATTGCGCGCGTTGAAGTTGTTCCATGTTTCGTTGAAAAGCAAGTTGCAGAAAAGAGCAGAGATTATCTGAACGTCATTTGAGGGGCTTTCCGTGTTGCGAAATACCCGCTGACTCTAGGTTGCAATAGTGCCCCCTTTTTCGGAAATTTTTATCTGACCTTAATATGGAACTCGCGTTATCATATCTCATTGATGAATCTACATAGGATTGATTGATTTATGTAACCTGATCTGACATTTCCTTTTTTTAAAGCGTCTAAATTATTCTTGTTAGGCTTGGTTCTTATCAGTTAGAAATTTTTTTACTTACTGAAGATTCACTTATATTTAAGAGAAAAAAAAATTATTTTTTCTCCTTTATAGGAGTCATCATTTTCATCTGGCGGCCGTAGAATGACTGGAGACGGTGGCGAGAGCGGTGGAGGGGGAGGGGGTCCGGGACCTGATGGTCAGGGGCCTGGAGGTCCCGGAAGTACCTCGAGCTCTGCCTCCTTCTACCGCTCCGAAGAGATGCTCAAATGCCAGATGATCATGGTAAAGGATGCTGCATACGCGTGCGTTGCCGAGATTGGCAAAGGAGGAAACTGCCAGTTTGATGATGTCGGTTTCTTTTTAAATTTATATATTTTTTTAATTGTAAAAAGTCGGGCAAGATTTTTTATTGTGTTTTATTATTACAAATAATTAATATTTTATTCATTATCATCAAAATATTTAGTAATTTTTGAGTAAATATCCAAGCTTGATCGGTACTTTTGTTAGAAAAAAATTAACATGAAAACTTTTAACGGCATTTTTAAATCTCTTTTTAGCTCCACGCACACAAGAGTCCCTTCCAACGCACGTTCGTTAGAGATGTTCGCCGATGCGAGGAGCTAGAGAGAAGCTTGCGTTAGAAGAGAATTTCAGATTTAAAAAAATTTATTTTTTTTTCATTATTTTATTTTATTTTCTTGAATAAGAAGATATTATTCCATTGAAAAAGATATTTATTTTACTTTTTTTTTAAATTATTATGTTTTAGTATTTAAAAATTCCTTTCATATTTGCGGAATTAAGAAACATTCAATAATGTCTATTACGAATTCCGAACACTGTTTTATCTACATTTAGCTTTTTTATAAGAAGATATAAGAAGAAGTAGAAAAAGTAGATTCAAAATAAAATCTCTCTTCTCATTCTCAGGTTTTCTCGAGCGTGAAATTCGTCAGTCGTCGCCACCCATCGATTTGGTGCCCATCGACACGACCAACATTGAGATTCCGAGCATCAACGAGATCAACGAAATTGAGGTGCGTATGAGAAAGGTGGCGAGTCTAGGATGCAGGAGTGAACTGTAAGGCCTGATAATAATAAGATTACTGTGCGCGCGTAAGACTCTATGACAGATAAACCTGAGGTGTTGAAAAAGGCCTACTTCGATAACGCTAGTCTTTTCGGTTGTAAAGTAAGAAAGCGTATCTTGACATGTATATTGTTACGAGAGAGAGCGAAAGGGAATGAGAGAGAAAGAGAGAGAGAATGAAAGAGAGGGAGAGAGAGTGAGAGCCATTTTCCTTGCCCCAACAGGCATCTCTGGTTGAACTGGAGCGAAGCGTGCGTGAGCTGAACACGAACGACGAGCGCATGAAGCAGAGTCTCAATGAGTTCGTCGAGATTGAACACGTCCTCGAGAAAGTCGAGACTTTCTTCCAGATTGTTCGTTGTTTCTTTTGCTTACCTTTTTTTAATTCTTTCTCTCTCACTCTCTCACTCTCTCTCTCACTCTCTTTCTCTCTCTATCTCTCTCACTCTCTCTTTATCTCTCTCACTCTCTCTCTATCTCTCTCTCTTTCTATCTCTGTCACTCTCTTTCTCTCTCCTTCCTCTGGCCATCATTTCCGCCATATTCAAGATGCCGCATTATCCAACTATAAAATGACCATAATGTAGTTGGTTGTTGTTTGAAGCAAAATTAGAATTTCCCGCCGTCAAATTTCAAATTTCCCGCCTTAGCACCTCGAGTCGGAGGCGCTGAACGAGTTGGCCGACGCAGAGGCGGCAATGATGGAAGAGGAGCTCGAGTCGGCCGCGCCCCTCTCCGCCTCCTTCCGCAGTAAGGGCAGCCGGGGCTTCCCATTCGTAGCAGACGACGCGCCCCCACAGCTCATCCCTCTCACCAGGAGAGACGAGTCATTCTCGACGACACATACGCCGTGGTTGGTTTGCTCTCTCTCTCTCTCTCTCTCTCTCTCTCTCTCTCTCTCTCTTTCCTCTCTCTCTCTCTCTCTTTCTCACCCTCTCTTTCTATCCCTTTTTCTCTCCTTCTCCCTCTCTCTCTCTCTCTCTCTCTCTCTCTCTCTCTACACCATCACCTTCTTCTATACATCCCTCCCTCCCTCTTGCCCAGGTTCATGACAGGCGTGATCCCGGTGGAGAAGAAGGTGTCCTTCGAGCGTGTCCTCTGGCGTGCCTGCAGACGAACGGCCTTTGTACGCCTCGCTGAGATCGAGGACGACTTCCTCGACCCGATTACTGTAGGGACACTAAATTTAATAACACTAAAAAATAGATGGTATAAATAGATCGTATATAGAAATGAAAGAATTGATGAAAAAAGTAGAAAAAAAATTTGGTTATGTTTTTTTACATTTCGTTTAATGTGTTCTCATTCTTGTATTCCTGAAAGAGAAAAACAGTTGAGTGAAAAACCGTTAATTTTCTTTTCCAGCTCATAAAAACGCGCAAATGCGTCTTCATCGTCTTTTTCAAGGGCGAAAGTCTCAAGAACATCATTGAGAAAGTGTGCACAGGGTTTGTTCACTTTATTACGTTTTTGTTTTTTTTTTATTTGTTTTATATTTTAACAATTTAATTTTAGAATTAATAGTTCGTATGAATTAGGTGGAAATGAGAGATGCGGAGAGAATACAAGCTAAAGAGAGAGAAGAAGAGTGAAAGGGAGAAAGAATAAGAGGGAGAGAGAGAATAGGAATGAGAGAGAATATGAGGTATGACAAGAGAGAGAGAAAGAGAGAAGAGAGAGGCAGAGGGAGAGAGAGATGAAGTTAGATGATATTTCTTCAGCTACAACGCCTGCCGTTATCCGTGCCCGAAGACGTCGATTGAGAGGAGAGAAGCGCGCACCACGACACTCGCACGCATCTCCGATCTAACCACTATCATCCAGACCACCCAGTCACATAGACATCAGGTATGGAGAGAGAGAGAGAGGGAGAAAGAGAGAGTGCGAGGGAGATAGAGAGGGAGAGAGAGTGATAGAGAGAAAGAGATTGAAAGAAAGAGATGTTGAGAGAGGGATACAGACGAGAAAATGGGATAGATGGAGAGTGAGAAAAGCTATGGTAGGAGAAAGAGGAGAGAGACGAGAGAGAGATAAAGAAAGAAAGAGAGCGCGAGAAATAGAGATAGAGAGAGGGCAAAAGAGATAGAGAAGGAGAGAGAGAGAAAGAGATTGAGAGAAAGAGAGGTTGAGAGAGGGATACAGACGAGAAAATGGGATGGATGGAATGTGAGAAAAGTAATTGTGGGAGAGAGAGAGAGAGAGAGAGATAGAGAGTGATATACGAGTAACGAGAAAAAGATCGAGAAAGAAAATTATGAAAATAAAGAAAGGATGAAGATGATGGAGTCATATCGGAGGCAAACAAAGAATAAATGTGAGTTTTCTTCTAGCTTCTCTGCGACACTGCACTCAAGCTACCCGGATGGCTGAAGAAGCTGCATGTTCACAAAGTGAGATTTGATTGATTTTTTTAAAGATATATATTTTATATTTATTTTCGTATTTTTTTGTTTATTAAAATTAGGAAAAATAATAACTGCTAATAAAGATCTTATAAATTCGATTGCTTCACGTGAAAACGTCGATTTTTGTGGCGGAAAAATCTATATAATAATAATGCCATGGACGCATCCGTCTTTTTTACAAGTTGATAGCCCATAATAACTTAATTCTGCATCTCCTAACTCTGATCTTGATACCTTTTTAACTCTTGTCTCTTAAGGACTTGCAATTAGATTAATTCTAACGCTAATTGTAAGATCTTATGGCCTTATTGTTTATCTCTTAAGGTATTATCTTAAGATCTTATCACCTTAATGCCTTATCTCTTAAGGGGATCTACCAGACGCTGAATCGGCTTACGGTGGACACGAACGGCTTCCTCGCTGGCGAGGCGTGGATACCGAGAAACGAGATCAACAATGTCAAGAAGGCAATGGACACTGCAGTGGTCCGTTTCTTTCTCTGTTTCTCTCTGATCTTTCTCTCCTCTCTCTCTCTCTCTCTCTCTCTCTCTCTCTGTTTCGTTCGCTTTCTCTCTTTTTCTTTCTCTATCTGCCTCTCTCTCGCTATCTCTCTCCGTCTCATTCTCTCTCTCTCTCTCTCTCTCTCTCTCTATCTATCGTTTTCTCTCTATCTTTCTCTCCCTCTTTCCTCGTCGTTTCTTCCTCACTAAATCTTGATTTTAAAAAAATGAAGATAACTCGCCTGAAGTAGAGAAATATTGAATTGAATATTATTACTTATTCCTTGAAAATGCGGTTGAAACGCATCAGTTGGATTTCGTTGCCTTATTTAGCATTCGCTTGCGGTGCAAACCCCCGGTGTTGTGTTTGCTCCAGTTACTGAGCCAGAACTTTTGTTGTATTCTTCAGTTTAATGTGGGAATGAAATTCAAAATACTAATAAAAACTTGGTAAAAAATGTGGAGCGCATCAAAAACTCATGTATACATTATAATTAACTATAATTTTTGGTCTTCTTTTTTTTTTAATTTTTACTACTTTTCTCTGATTAAAAAAATTGTATTTTAAGGAGCAGACCGGGACCTCTCTGGTTCGGCCGATCATTAACGTGCTCCAGGAAGTGCGCTCCGTGCCTCCGACCTTCCACAGAGTCAACAAATTCACCCGCGTCTTCCAGGACATTGTGGACTCGTACGGAGTGGCGACGTACCGGGAAGTCAATCCAGGTTGGAGGAGAAGCATGAAGATTGAAAGAGGGAGGAGAGATAGAGAGAGAAGAGAGAAAGGAGAAGAGAGAAAGAGAGAGGAGAGAAAGGAGAAGAGAGAGAGAGAGAGAGAGAGGAAAGAGATAGGGAGAGAATAAAAAAAATATATTTAGATTTTTCTGTAGTAAAAATATTTTACTCAAAATTTTAGTTCCACTTGCGAACCATTTAAAAAAAATATCACCAAGATAATATGTTGATATTGCTGCTCACTTAAAATGGATCTTTTTTCGTTGATAATATTAAATTAACTCTTTTATATTAAAAAAAAACATTTTCTTTAGTTGATAATATTGATAACTAAAAAAAAACTTGTTCGTTTCCTTTGCTTCCAGCTCCCTTCACCATCATCACGTTCCCCTTCCTCTTCGCTGTGATGTTTGGCGACATTGCACACGGAGCGATTCTTCTCGCAGCTGCTCTCACGTTCATTCTCAACGAGAACAAGATACACAAGGCGCACATCAGGGATGAGGTTGGGTTGGTCGGATACATATGTTTTATTGTCTTTATCTATTATATATAAATATATATTTTTTTATAAAATATATTGATTTTGCAGTAATTCATTTGAGAAGAATTTGAAAAAAAATTTTTCAACAACTTTCAACTGCTATTGTAAACATTCCGCCACGGGTTTTTGAGAGCGCTCGAAAATAGTTATTGTTATTATTATATTTATTTTTTATTGTATTTATTTTTTTTAAGATCTTCAACGCCTTCTTCGGTGGCCGCTACATAATGATGCTGATGGGACTCTTCTCCATCTACACTGGAGTCATCTATAACGACGCCTTCGGCAAGGCGTTCAATCTATTCGGCAGTCGGTGGAGCAACCCGTACAAGTAAGAGAGAGAGAGAGAGAGAGAGAGAGAGAGAGAGAGAGAAAGAGAGAGAGAGAAAAGAGATGGGAGAGAGAGAGAGATAGAAAAGAGACAGAGAGAGAGAGAGAGAGAGAGAGAGAGAGAAAGAGGAATTGAAGAGGGAGGGAGATAGAGATGGAGAGAGAAAATAAGCGGGAAGAATGATAACGTGAGAGAGAGAGTGAGCGAGAAAGGGATAGAGAGAGAGGGAAGACGGAGAGAGAAGAGAGATAGGAGAGGGAGCGAGAATATCAGGAAGAAGTGAGAGAGAGAGACTGGGTGAGAGCGAGAGAGAGAGAGAGAGATGGGAGAGAGTATTAGAGAAAGAAACCAAAGCTCCTTTATTCAGCCAGACTCAACTTCTGAAATGGGCGAATGCAGCCGCGAAGACCGGTCGAAGATACTACGTCAACCTGGATCCACTAGTTGCATATGACAGAGAGGTGGGCATGACTGATTCGGAATTGATAATATTATATTTATATTTTAAAATGTTATCTTTTATTGAGACTCTTTTCCATATAATATATAACTATAAACACATTAAGAATTTTTATTTTTGAAAAAAATTTTATTTTGTGTATTTTTTATTACTACAAATTATTATTGATTTTTAATATCACTTGAACTAAAAAAAGGATCTCTCAAAGAGGTTATTTAATGCTTGTATTCATAGTGCGACGGGAAGTATTTTCCTAAGTAACCTTTAAATATAATATTATAAGTTTCATTTTGAAATATGTAAATATAAAAACGAAGTAAAGAAGAAAAAATGTTAAACTTTAGTCCGGC
>CALZFC010000356.1:635000-700000 GCA_945643635.1 Allodiplogaster sudhausi
TCTCTCTCTCTCTCTCTCTTTCCCTTACCTATATCTTATAGTAAGTCACTTCTTAGTATGTCTGCTAGTGCTATCTTCTTGTCTACAACTACTTTTTGCCAGCAGAGATAGAAACAGAGAGAGAGAGAGAGAGAGCGAGAGAGAGAGAGAAAGAGATAGAGAAACATAAAGCTTTATAAAAAAAAATATTCCCGCTCTCCCCTAAATTTGAAAATTTGAGCGCGCGGTAGAGCGCATCCTTGTCTGGGTGGCTATTCTGTGCGTGCCCGTCATGCTCGGCGGCAAGCCACTGATGCTGTGGCTGGCGAGGAAGAAGAGCCACGGCAAAGGGGGTGGAGGAGGAGGAGGGAAGGACGGCAGTAGTCAAGTCAGTCAATTCAATTTTATCTTACTTTTTTTTTTATTTTAAAAATCATATTTTAATGTTGTTTTACATAATAATATTTCTTAAAAACTATATTGGAAAATATCTGGTAATATGTATGATTAGAAGAAAAATAAGGGTGTGATTGGAAAAAAAATGACATGCGAGTAAATATGTGCATAAAATATATGTAAATAGTAAAGTAATGTATAAATGCGAATAAATAAGCAAATAAAATATGTAAATAAGTAGTCGTAAGTAATTAAATAAAATATAAATAGATAAATAAATAAAGGAGTTTTTAAATAAGTGGATAATAAATAAGTAAGTAAAATATATAGTTAATTAAAGTAAATAAATGAGCTAGTAAATAACAAAGTAGTCTCTTTCAGCGAGACGACGAGGGCCTCCTCGTGCAGGACGAGCCCGTGGCCACCACTCCGGTCACGCCCACCATGCCGTCGCCTACCGCCGCCCCCGCGCCAACCCAGTCTGTCCACGAGGCAGAGCATAGCTTCAGCGATGTTGTCGTACATCAAGTATGTTATTTTTATCTCTTTCTCTCTCTCTCTCTGTCTATCTTACTCACTCTCTCTCTCTCTCTTTATTTATATACACACTTTTTTTTGCATATGACATGTTGAAACATCGAAACCGCCACTCTGAAAGCTGTTAACACTAGAATTGAAATGGGCAAACCAAGGAAATACTTTTAACTCCTCAGATTATTCTCTCTCACACTGTTTCTATCTCTCTCTCTCTGTCTATCTTTCTCTCTCTCTCTCTCTCTCTCTCTCTCTCTTCCAGGCAATCCACACTATCGAATTCGTGCTCGGCTGCGTCTCCCACACTGCTTCGTACCTGCGACTTTGGGCCTTGTCCCTTGCGCATGCTCGTAAGTTTGCATTCAAATAGGCTTATTCCTATTTCTCTTTCCCTCTCTCTCCCTCTCTCTCTCTCTCTCACTCTGTCTCTCTTCCTCTCTTTCTCGCTCTCTTTCTCTCTCTTTTTCTCTCTCTCTTCTCTCTCTTTCTCTCTCTCTCTCTCTCTCTCTTTCCGCTCTCTCTCTCTCTCTCTTTCCTCTCTCTCTTTCCCCTCTCTCTCTCGCTCTATCTCCCTAGTTCCCTCTCCCTCTCTCTTTCCCCTTCTCTCTCTCCACCTCTCTCGCACTCTTTCTCTCCCTCCCTCTCTCCCTCTCTCTTACCCTCTCTCTCTCCTCTGCAGAACTCTCAGAAGTCCTGTGGCACATGCTACTCGCCCCCTCCCTCGGCTTCTCGGATGCGCCCCTCCTTGGCTCCGTGATTGTCTTCGTTGCCTTCTTCGTCTTCGCCGTCCTCACCGTGAGCATCCTCGTGGTCATGGAAGGACTCTCCGCCTTTCTCCACGCGCTCAGGCTGCACTGGTTTGATTTGATTTGATTTTATAATTTTTTTATTCTTTTTAATTTTACTGTATATGTATTGTATTTTTATTTGTATTACTTCTTTTTATTTTTATTATATATAATTTTTCTCTATTTAAGACAAAAGTATAGTCCATTTGTTAATTATGTTTAACAGATAGTCGTACTTATCTATTCCCTTTCTTTTTCTCTATCTGTGTCGCTTTCAACAGATCTGTGTCCTAGGGATAGCTCTGATGTTATCCTACCGCTAGAGGAAGCAATCAGAACATATGTTTTAGATAGATTTTTAGTGTGTATGATATTGTGAATAATTACGGTAGCTCTTATTTTTGCAGGGTCGAATTCCAGAGCAAGTTCTATATGGGCGGCGGTCATCCCTTCCAGCCGTTCTCCCTCGTCGCTTGCCTAGAGAAAGCGCAGCAGCAGAGCGAGGTGCTAGATGTTGAATGATTTCTTTTCTCTCGCTGTCTGCGTCTTCTCTCTCTCTATCTCTCTCTCTCTTTCTCTCTCTCGAGAATTGTTATCCGCAATCCGTCTTCCATGCCAACCCAGTATCACGTCATAGAAACTATAGATGTAATTCCCAAATATATTTTCCATGAGGCAAGTTCGTAATTGATATATATTAGTAATAATGATGTATTTCCGTGATAGGAATCTGTACTATGCTGCTATATATGTGTAATCTGCTGCCTTTTTGATACAGAGTGATCTGAGCATTGTACGTGTAAACTGTCTATGTTTATTGAAGTTATATATTCATTACTCGAGCAATTTATCTAGTATCCTATAATTATTTTGAGAATTTAAGAGAGCGCTAGATATAAGAAAGTAATTGGAAGATATAAAAAAATAAGTGAAAGTGATAAAGTTCTATTCAGATCGTTCAATATTACTTGTTTGGCATGAAATGTAATATAATTAGGTAGAGATCAAAGAGAAAAGAAAGAATGTGGGTGGATTAAAAGAGAATCGAATGCCGAGAGTGGGGACCCAACGAGGGGGTGAGGGACACAATAAAGGCCAAAGGCCTACTTCGGAGATCTCTCTCTGGGTTTGACGGCACGACGATTTCTCAACCAAAACGCAGATGACTGAAGGAGAAAACACCTAACAAATCAAATTTTATTACTTCTCATGTAATAAATACAAATTATAAACTGCCTTCGTTAAGTTAAAATATGTGCAACTTTTGGCCTGTATGTTGTGTTATTCGTGCTATTGTTCAATGAAATATTTCCTTTTGGTTGCCCAGCAAGCATTCAAAAATGAAGTCCGCATTTATTCAGTATGTAGGAAAAAGGGAGGGAGTGGAAGGAGGGGCCTTGCAGACTGTGGCGTCAAGGAGGGAATGTAGAAGGAGAGGGATGCGATGGAAAGGAGAGAGGATGGGAGCGGAGAAAAGGGGAAGACGGGAGAGAGTCAGTGGCTGTGCAGACAGACTTAGCCAGTCTTCTTGGATGGTTTGGCCTGAAAATCGAATAATAACAATTATGCAATTTTAGCTCGAAAATACAACAAAATCTTTCGTAATTGACGATACCAAATTGATTGCTCAATGAAAAAGTGAAATATTAATTGGAACCGGCGGCTTCTGCGGAATGTTGGCGCCGAGGTCGACGTCCTTCAGAAACTCGGACTGATTGAACGTTGCCGATGACTCATCGCAGGTCGTGGACTGCAAGCAGAAAGTTTTCATTACGATTAAACTAGTTTTTTTTTTAAATAGTAAGTTTATTTTATTTTGTTTTAAGTTCCCAAAAACATTTCTATTTGCACGCACATCATAGGTCTCGACGCCCTTGCCGACCTCGAAGACGACGTTCAGCTTCGGGTTCATCTTGAGCTCGTCGATGGTCTGCGTCTTTTCGTCTTCGGCGTCCTCGCGATCGAGCAAGTGCACCTGCAACGAAATGGGCTCCTGTTTTTTTATTTAAAACGTACACAATTACGACGCTTTGTTCATTAGTATCGACCATTTTACTTTGAAAAAGAACACACAAACAAACAGACCATTTCGTCCTTGCGAATATGGCCCTGCATCTTTAGCTTCCCGGCATATGTCACATCCTTCGAATATATGCGAAACTGGTTCAGTCTAGGCCAACGCCTATCCGCCCAAGTTCCGTCAGCTGAAGAACAATAAGATGGCTTTGTATTTTGTTAATTTTAAAAATTATTTAAAATAAAGTCCTAAAGAAACTGTTAAAAATGCGAAAAAAAATTATCGATGACCAATGCCACTCTTCTGGCTGATCTTCGACTTGAGACGGCGGACAAATAAGCAGACGCAGATTCCGCTGCCGACCAATAGCACAGCCAACAAAGCCGCCGAACAATACGCAAGCATGACGAGGAAGGTGCTACCACCGCTAGAAAAATAAAGGGAACTTATCAAATGAGACTTCCTATGAATATGTATGTACATACATATGTATGTAGATAGAATCTCGAATGATTTGCTAGTCTCTCCCGGGGTCTATTTAAAAATACAAGTCATACACGTACTACGGTCCGATGATCGTCTCGATGTAAGAAGTCGTCTGAAAATAGTTTTTTTTATTTAATTTTTTATATCATATGAAAATATTTTTAATATATCTATTGTATAAGCTTATGACAAAATAAAAACCTTTATGAGCGAAGAAGTCGTCGTCTAAAAATATAGTTAAATTTTTATGCTTGTAAAACACGATCATCTCTCCTTTTCTCTCTTTCTCTACCCTACTATTGATCAAATATCAATGGAGTCTTCTCCAAATTAAATATGACACCTCCGAGGGGGTCTTTCGCTTAAAAATTCCTGCATCGAAATCAGCTTGAAGCTTTGAAATCATTTCTTCAATATCGCCCCGGTGCCTGATTTGTATCTGAAATATCGGACGGTTATACCTGAAAAACAAAAACTCGATTGAAAGCGCACCTTGAAAATACTTAAATAAAATTAATAAAAGTTATTGAAAACCCAAAGCACGGACTTGGGGTCGTTTGGATCGTCAGTAGACTTCAGAGTAATCTCTTCCATTCCTGGGGTCGAACATCCCAAGCCATTTCGCTCGGGATCCTTGCTAATGCCATCACGGAAGTAGATACTATAGACGCTAGCCTTGACAGCAGATGGACAAGGAACTTCCTCAATTCCCTTGATGCACTCGAATGTCGAGTTAGCCGCCGTATTCTGGGGAAGATTGTCACCGGATGGTGCATTCTGGGCAGCAGGGTTCGCCGCGTTCACAAAAATGGCATTCGCGACGATGACCTCAAACATTTTGTTTCATTCCGAATAATATCGCAGATTCACCTTTAAAAAAATTCCATAGACTAAACTTAACAACATATCCGATTCTCTAACAATGCCGACGACGATGAGGGAGAGGCGAAGGAGACCAGCGGAGCCAGAAGAAAGGCGCAGGCGGCGGAGAGAAGAGCGAAGCATCTTCCGGCCGGAGAGAACAGAAAATGACAAGGGAAATGAAGGCGCCTCCGGCTTTTATACCATTTTTTTTTTGCACTTTTCGGACATGATATACGATAAGTGCAAGCTAGCTGAGGGAAAACGTTTAAACGTGATAAAAAAAATCTATTTAAAAGTTATTGAATTCATGCACCTTTCGAGATGTCACGAAATTTCTTCTTCAGTTTTGCAGAAATACTCAGATGTCACGAAATTTCTTCTTCAGTTTTGCAGAAATACGCAATTGCGCTGCATATTTCAAATAATTTCGGGCTAAATCATGAATTTTCTCGTCAACGTATACTTTGATTGAGAAATTAATGTTACCAACGTATTTATCTGCATCGAATTAGTCTAGTTTGTACAGAAAACTACGTTGAAATGCGCCATGAGCGCTGAAAAATCAATTGAAATTATTTATATTAATATAATTAATATATGTACCAGAAATGTTGGGCGGTACTGTATGTCGCTGGCTTAATAATTAGCTTAAAAGTTGACGCCCCGGGAGAGACTAGCAAAATCATTCGAAATTCTATCTATATTCATATGTAGTTACGTTTAATTAATTTCCCTTTAATTACCAGCGAAACTGGCAAAATTCTCATACTCACGGCGTCCGTGGCCGCTGTGGTCTTCTAAAAGGCCGGCAAGACTTCCTTGACCCCCTCAAACGTCTTTGTCCTCGGCTCACTTTCCCTTCTAAGAGGATAAGTCGCCCCTCCCTTCTCTCCTCCGTCGCTCCCTCCTCTCTGTGTGTGTAAAGAAGGGATCGCCCATGTTTTTTCTTTATGACATGTAAAATTTATCAAGCCGAAAACAAAGTTGCAAGGAACAATGGAGATAGTAAATAGATTTATTGATTGCTTTCAAAAGAAACGAAAGGAAAGGGTTTAGAAGAAAAGAAATAACGACAATTTGAATTGATTTTCGAATCCAACAAAGCCGACGATGAGGGAAGGAAATGAGAAGGAGATACGCGATGAAAAAAGTTGAAACGTGATAAAAAAAATCGATTAAAAACTTTTTTGAATTCAGGCACTTTTCGAAAAGTCACTGAATTTCGTTTTCAGTTTTGCAAAAGTACTCGTAAGCTCCTTTGTTTCCTGGTCAACAAAGTAGGAAAATTTTTATAAAAGCAGGAGTCGCCTTCATTTCCCGTGTAACTTTCTGTTCTCTTCGGTCTGAAGATGCTCCGCTCTTTTCTCCGCCGCTCGTGCCCTTCTTCTGTCTCCGCTGGTCTCCTTCACCCTCCCTCATCGTCGTCGGTGTTGTTAGAAATTCGGATATATTGTTGACTTAGTCTAAGGAATTTTTTTAAAGGTGAATCTGCGATATTCTTCGGAATGAAACAAAATCTTTGAGGTCATCGTCGAGAATGCCATTGGTGTGAACGCGGCGATCGCGGGTGCCAGAATGCACCATCCAGTGACAATCTTCCCAGCCACTCCCTTTCACTTCGTAGAAATAGTAGATGTAATTCGTGAATATATTCTATATGGCAAGTTTGTAATTCATACATATGTAACATGGATGAAATTCCATGATCGGAAACTCCACAACGCTATACTTGTAGTCTGCTGCCTTTTTATGTGTAAAGTGTTTATGTTTATTGAAACAATACATATATTAACTACTCGAGTCTTTATTGTGTAACCTATATTAATTTTAAGAAGATAAGTGTAAGATATAAATAAGTAAAAGTGATAAAGTGCTATTCAAATCGTTCAATATTACTTGTTTGGCATGAAATATAATATAATTAGGTAAGAGATCAAAGATCAAAGAGAAAGTATTTGGGTGGATTAAAACAGAATATCGATTAGCGAGAGGGACTGGTGAGGGGACCCAATGAGAGAGGGGGTTGGTGGACCCAACAAAGTCCTAAGCCCTACTCCGGAGCTCTCTCGGCGCATCATCATCCTTGACCGGATGAGGAGGAGTGATTGTGGAGAGCGGAGAAGAAGAGGGCTCCGACCCCTGCTCAGGCACCTTTTCGACCAATCGAATGCTGAAGGTAACCTGAAATGAGATTGCCTTGAAACATTATAAATAATAAAAAAAAAGACCTTTAAAAGTGAAATTTTTTTTACAAAAATACGTCGCATTTCGTTTGTTATATGTATGTATATCGACAAATGATATATTTATATATTTAACGTTAAACGTTAAAATATGTAGGTTACCAAAAGTTATGACACTAAAACTCTTCTCAGACCTTGTAGCGGATGTCGAAGAAGGCGCAACCGTGGAAGCAAATGTTGAGAAAGACGCCAGTGTACTCGCAGATCGCAAAGACGTCGTAGGCTTTAAAAAAGAAGAGAAAAAAAGGTTACGGTATTTATGTAATAAATGGGCTGTAAAAAAATACTCAGGAAGAAATAATAATATTACTTTCTTAATAACTAATTATTCGCATTAATAAATCGCATTTTCATTAATTAATTAACTAGCATAATCACTTTGCATGAAAAGAAAGGATGGGCGACAATATGTGGTATTTATTATTATACTGAAAAGATACTTATAAAATAATTTGCTATTAACTCACGAAAATTACATATGTAAATAATTACTAATTAAAAAAAATAAATACAAATTTAATTAATTAATATTGCCTCCTACCCCACGTGATGCATAGCTTCCAGTAGACGAAGAAGGCGCCCATGAGGACGGGGACAGAGAGGATGTACAGCGAGGCGAACAGCAGCTTCAAGTAGTACGAAGTGCGACCCTGGCAGAGAGAGAGTGAGAGAGAGAAGGAGAAGGGG
Organism: Allodiplogaster sudhausi; assembly: GCA_945643635.1. Lineage (NCBI taxonomy): Eukaryota > Metazoa > Nematoda > Chromadorea > Rhabditida > Diplogasteridae > Allodiplogaster > Allodiplogaster sudhausi. The sequence continues at coordinate 642,995 of CALZFC010000356.1, forward strand.
AGAAGGAGAAGGGGAAACAGAGAGAGATTGAAGAAGAGAGATGCAGGCAAAGAGAGAGAGAGAGATAGAGCGACGGAAAGAGGGGGAGAAGGAGAGAGAGAGAAAGAGAGAGAGAGAGAGAGAGAGAGAAGGATAAAGAATAGGAGAGAGGCCAGAACAGAGAGAGAGAGACAGAGAGAGAGAGAGAGAACAATAAGGAGAGAGAAAGAGAGAGAGAGAGAACGAAACCTCACATATGGGTTGAGATAGTAGAGAGAGTGTGCGTGGCAGAAGATGTTCGCAATGAAGAAGCCAATGCCGCAGAAGCCAAAGACATAGAAGAAGATGACATGGAAACCTGAAAGAGGAAGAGTTCCCCCATTAATTTAATTATTTTATTAATTTAATTAATTAACAATTAATTTCCCCCTATTAAAGAATAAAAACAATTAAAGATCATTAAAACTAAAAAAAATTTTTTGTTATTTAAATAATTGTTTCTACTATGTTTAATAAGGCTTTTTTCCCAAATATACATGTATATATTTTTTTGAAATTTCGACATTGTCAATATGTGTTTTCAGTGAACACTGCTCTACTCTTTAGTGACAGACAAGCTGACTGTGGTTGCTCTGAAAAAGAAGGTAGCGATATTTTCTAAACAAACTTTTTTTTTTTGAATAAAAGTTCAATATTTTTCACAGGAAAAATTATAAGATTAATAAATAAATTAACTAATTAATTAATTAGTAATATTAATTAGTTGCTCACGAATATTCTCTCGCTCGCCAACGATGGAGAGTGCGGCGAGGAAGAAGAGTTCAGCCAAGCCGAGCAGGAGGTAGCACCAGCGAGAGAGTTCGTACAGCCAGACGCGCTCGTAGTGGATGTTGCGAAGGCGACGGTAGCGGCTGACTGGAGTAGAGATAGAGAGAGAGAGAGAGAGAGAGAGAGAGAGAGAGAGAGAGAGATAGAGTGAAAGAGAAAGAGAGAGCGAGAGAGAGAGATGAGAGACTAGAGAAGAGAGATAGCGAGAGAGAGAGAGAGTGAGAGAGAGAAGAGAGAGAGAGAAAGCGAGAGAGAGAGAGTAAGTGAGAGAGAGAGAAAGAGAGAGGGAGAAAGAGAGAAAAAAGGAGAGAGAGAAGAATAGAGAGCGAGAGAAGAGAAAAGAAAGAAAAAAATTGGGGAGAGAATGAGTGAGAGAGTGGATAGAGATAGATAGAGAGAGATAGAGAGGAAGGGAGAGAAGAGAGAGTGAGAGAGGCGACCGACGAGAGCGACCGAGCTAGATAGAGAGATAAATAAAGGTAGAGAGATGAGAGAGTAGAGATGAGAGATAGCGAGAGAGAAGAGAGAGAGAGAGAGAGAGAGAGAGAGAGAGAGAGGGCAGATGAAGAGAGAGCACAAGTTTAAGACGTACAGCCGGTGATGAGCTCGACGACACGAATTGGAACGTGGAAGAGGAGGCAGAGCTGCCAGAAAGTGCGCTCGACGGGCAGATTGATGATGCGGGAGAGAGAAGGGAGACGGGCACGCTGAGAGAGAAAGAGAGAGAGAGAAAGAGAGAGATAGAGAGAGAGTAAGAGAGTTAGAGAGTTAGAGAGAGTTAGAGGGAGAGAGTTAGAGGGAAAGAGAGTTAGAGAGAGTTAGAGGGAGAGACGGAGAGAGGGAGAGACAGAGAAGGAGGGAGAAGGAAAGAGAGTGAGAAAGATGAAGAGAATTAACGAGCAATGGAAAGAGATTAATACAGAGATGCTGATCAATTATCTGTAGAAAACGAATGCGTTTTGAAAAAAAAAACAGTTTTGGCCGCTGCATTCAATCAGTGAATTTTTTGCTGTTACGTAGCGAGCTTATTGGCTAGTCATTTTGCTTTTTTATCTGAATTCTCTCTCCCGTTCTCTGTCTCTTTTCTCTACATCTCCTCTCTGTATCTCTCTCTCTCTTTCACTTTTGCTGCCTCTCACTCTCAACCTCTCTGTTGCGCTCATTTGCCCTAGTTGCCATATCAAGGCAAATTGCTCCGGGCCGTTCCAACAGGATCAAAGGGAATTAGAGGAGCGGGACGGGAGAAAACAATGATTTCGGCAGTATCAAAGGCAACGAAATTGGATAGAGAGAAGGAAATGGATGCAAGAACGGAAATGATAAAATTAAGGCATTCAGAAAAGGAGAGAAATAGGAAAAGAGTGGGTGAAATGAATAAGGGACTGACATAACGAAGACAACCATTAGGGAAAAAGGGAAATAAAAAAAGGAAGACAGACGATTATGGAAATCAAAAACAATGGAAGTGTTAGTAATTGAGATGATTTTTTAATGATCAAATTTTAGAATATAATTTTTTACATTAATATTAAAATAATAAAAAATTTTAATGGAACAATTAAATTGTAATTAATTAAATTAATAGAATTGTAAATAAATAAATTAATTAATTATAATTAATTTATTATAATTGTAATTATAATAAAAAAATATATAAAGTAAAACTCTGTCTCTTGACTGACTCCGCACTGCCAGTTGTAGTTGCTGATCTCGTCGTTGTGGAAGATGAGCGCGATGGCGATGGCGGCGATGGAGCCAAGGAGGGGAGGGATGAAGCCGGCCAGGAAGATTTGGACAGGGTTGAAGCTAGAGAGAGAGAGAGAGAGAGAGAGAAGTAGAGAGTTGAGAAGAGAAATGGAGAGAGAGTTGAGAAGAGAGAGAGAGAGAGAAAGAGTGAGAGCGGGAAAGAGAATAGCTAAGAGAGAGAGAGAAATAAAGGGGAGAAAGAGAGAGATAGAGAGAAAGAGAGAAAGAGAGGGAAATACCGCGCGACTTCGGTGATCTTCTTGCCGTCGTGGACGTATGGATTAAAGAGGCCGAGCGCGTTCAGACGAGGAGTCGGAGGAGGGGGCGGAGAAGCTGCAGCAGGCTTCTCACTGTCAGCACCATTCATGCCTGAAGGGGAGAGAAGGAGAGAGATGGAGATAGAGAGAGGGAAAGAAGGAGAGAGAGAGAAGGAGAGAGAGAGAGAGAAGGAGAGAGGGAGAGAGGGAGATAGAGAGGTAAAGAGAGGGCAAGAAGGCGAGAGAGAGAAGGAGAGAGGGAAAGAAGGAGAGAGAGAAAGAGAGAGGGAAAGAGGGAGAGATAGATCGCCACACGAAATAAATTAGGCGAGAGTGAAATGATATGGAATAAAGAAAACCAGTGAAGTTCAGAGCGAGTTGAAGCATAAATATTCTGGCGAAAAAAAAATTAAATATGTAATATTATAACAAAAGAGATTGGTTTAAGAGTGCCATTCAATGCATGTGTTGCGATTGAAAAGCATTCGAATGTATCTCATTGAATATGGGAAAAAAACAAATCAAAAATTGAAAAATAGAGAATGGAAAGATCTGTTGGCAATAAGTAAAAAAACGAAGGTTATCTGCTATTCGTGGATATCATCATGAGCGGAGTACAAGAGAAAAGAAGCGGGCATGGATGGAGCTGGCAGATGAGCGAAGTCATCGGCACCATGGAAAAGAAGAGAAGAAAAAAAGAATGAAAGCGAGAGTGAGAGAGATGATAGAGATACACAAAGAGAGCAATACAATAGAAGAAAGACGAAGAAAATTATTAATCATCTCTTTTATTATTATTTTAAAGTGAATTTCGCTAGACAAACAAAAAAATTTTAAGCATGAGAAACAAAGTAAAATAATGTTAATAAACAAAACATAAAAGAATATATGAGGAAGGAAACAAAAGAAAAATCAAAGAAATCGAAAGTCTTCTCATGCTGGAAGATACGTATCGACGGGATAAGGTTATCTGCAAGGATATTAAGTGATATGTTGCAGACTGTGCATTTCAAGCGGGGGGAGGGGGAGAGAGAGAGAGAGAGAGGGAGAGGGAAGGGAGAGAGAGAAAAGAGGGAGAGAAAAGAGGGAAGGAGCTAGTGAGAGAGGGAAGGAGAGAGACAAAGACTGAGAGTGAGGGAGGATCAGCCTGCTGCTGCATCTTGCCACGGGCTTGAGAATACCATTCGCCTGCGCAAACCCTCAGGGCACGCCAATAGTGGCCGAGAAGAGAGAGAGAGAGAGAGAGAGAGAGAGAGAGAGATAATGAGAGGAGAGAGAACGATGAGAGAGAGAGAGAGGAGGCTAGAGATGAAATGAGAAAAAAATAAATGGCGTGACGTAGCCGGACTGCGTAAATTACTGAGAGTGATCGGGGAATCAGAGAGACTTAGGAACAAGGATAGGAAAGAAGTGAAGAGAACACGTCAGAGAGAAAGAGTAGGAAAAAGAGGGAGAAAGAAGAAGAGAAACGAAGAAAGAAAGGGATATAAGGAGAGAGAACGAGAAAACAGAGAAAGAAAGAGAGAGCGAGAGAGAGAGAAAGAGAGAGAGAGAGAGAGAGAAATTGGCGAAGAGAACCGGAGGAGGAAAAGGTGCAGGAATGACTTGAGGGACGGGCTGGAAACCTGCTGCCCTCTCATCCCCCCCCCCCCCTCCACAGCCGCGCACTTATTCCCGTCTCACACTGGGCTTGTCGCCTTTCATCTTTTCTCTCTCTATCTTTCTCTCTCTCTCTCTCTCTCTCTCTCTCTCTCGTTCTCTCCCTCTCTGTCTCTATCGGTTTTAAGTTCCCCTCTCTCTCTCCCTCTCTCTCGCAGTTCTCATTTCATTCTCTCTCTCTCCTTCTCTCTCTCTCTCTCTCTCTATCCCATTCCTCCTTCTCTTCTGCCTTACACTTTTGTCCCTGAACCCCTTCTTTTCGTCCTGGATTTCGAAGCGTTCTGCCTCAGATCTCCATTCAATCTATACTTTATTACAGTCCGCTGCCAATTAACAGATGAGAAAACGAACCCCATCCCAACGATGAGAGAATTCCTAAGACACTGCAGCCACACCCAAAGCCATCAGTGAAGAGCGAAATTTGAGATTACATGATAGTAACAAGAAGTGGATATATGTATGTATAAACGTTCATAATTTTATTAATATCTGTCTTTTGCCTGCGGCTTTCGGCGTCTCGTAGAACGGCAACAACTTGATGGGAGACTCCGTGACAGGCTGGGCCGCGACGCGACCGCAACTCGTCTCGGCCGCGAGGCAACCGCAACGCGTCTCGAGGCGCGTCTCAATACTCGCGACGCGTGCTTGAATGTCGAGTAGAAGCTTCTGCAAGGGGGTCTATATTTAACTTCTGTTATGTTGCGATTTGCTTTACTAATGATTATCATAATTTATACGGCAAGACACTCTTCACTATAAAGCATAGGGTGGAGTATCCAAAGTGAGAAGAAAGGAGAAACAGAAGAAGGAGAGAGAGAGAAGGAAAGTCAGAGATAGAGAAATATATATATATATATATATATATATATAGAGAGAGAGAGAGAGAGAGAAAGAGAGAGAGAGAGAAACAGAGAGAAAGTGGAACGATAAGTCTAAAAGCGAGCTGACCATGACAGTCTAATGAGAGATCGGCTCGCTCTGCTCCTTCGCTTCATCAGTTGTCTTCGTGGTATTCTCCTGCAAAAGATGATAAACTAACGAAAATAGATATATCGGCTTGAAAATCTTGGCTTTACAATTGGATTCTTTAATGGTAAAATGCTCCACAGAAAGGCATGCATGAAATGATAAATTATATATACATACATATAATATGAAATGCAGCGTCTGAAGCATTACTATTAATATGTCATATGGTATCTGAGGGCGAAAATGGAAAGTAAATACATATACATATGTATGTATGTTTGCACATATGTAATAACGAAAGGATAAACAAACATTAACATATTGAGGGCCAATTTGGTGCTGATGAAGAAGGAGTCGGAGACTGAGATGGAGATGGCCCCTTGAGGAGCGCTGTAGGATTCCAGCGACATGCAGCAGAGAAGCCATAATGTGATGAATCAACTCGATGCGAATGACAAAAGTTAGTCTAGCGCAGCCGGCATATATACATATGCTGCGGAAGGCGCAGTAAATCGCTAATTAAATTCTCCTGCTTAATTTCTGGCGGAGAAGACGACGGGCGGCGGCCGGGATTTCCACAGAGTTGACGCCGATCTGAGCCTTCTGGCGCCAGAGGATCGGAGACGGTCAGAATCTTCGGGACTTTGCAGACTTCCTCGATGGGGACGTTGTATGGGAAGCATCCGAGAGGAGACTGGAAACGAAGAGCCATCCATTACTCGAAAAGGAAGGAAGAACCGATGCAGAAGAGAGCGAGGGGGAAATATGTATGTATGTATCAAAACATTCTGGCTTGAAAACTATCGAGAGGAGACTGGGAACGATGATCCATTGATTACACTAAAAGGAAGCACCGATGCAGAAGGGAGAAATTTTTGTGTACTTTCCGTTACAGGATTACCTATGTATGTATGTAGTTCGACCTCGGTGCAGGTGTCCCCTAAATGAGATAAAATCTCTTCTCCCTTGCGCTTCGATGGCCTGCGTCAGCAAGGGCAAGCATACTAATTTCCCCGATAATCGTATGCTCAAGTTGAGAGTCTTTTTCATAACGTATTCCCAATCTTGGAGCCGAATTGGTAATGTACTCTAAGCACATCTCCGCCCTCCTGACTGCCACAGTTTTGACTATAAATTCTTGACGCATCGGTACTGTAGGTATGATTTTGCCTATTTTGTTGCTCGCTTGCTTCAACTTATTGAGTGTGTTCGGGTCTCATGCCTTATTTTGATTATTCAAGTTTACTGATTTAAAATGTGATTTCGATTTCAGATGCTACAAATTATAATCTTCTTCTTCCTCGTTCACGAATGTGGAGCATTGCCGCAGAAACGAGGTTGGGAAAATAACTTTTCATTCATCGACAAAGAAAGTGTGATTCGAGGAAGAAGGAAAGGTGGAGATCGAAGTCTTCAGTGATCTTCAATGGGGAACAGCGTTTGACCAAATTAGATTGATTTTTTTTTTCGAATTTGACTATGATTTCTCTTTTTAATTATTGATTATTAAAAAGATTTGCAGCAACATTTGAGATGAAGGGTACTCTTACTGGTAGAAAATACCCATTCTTAGTGAAAGGGAATTTCACAAATTTCTTCGAACATGAATTAATAAAATCAAATCAATGGGATGCGTTCCGTTCAATAAATATCATAAACTCTTGCTGCCGATTGCAGGAGCTGACGAAAAGATAAAATTGATAATAGACACGGATGGAGTGACCGATGATATCCGCGCTGTTTCCCTCGCTCTCAATCAGCCCAATGTCGAGGTTTGTCTTTGGTATTCTTGACTTTTATTGGAAGCAACAATGGAATGAAAAGGTAAGAATAAAATGAGATCTCTGGAGGTGATTGCCATCACCACGACCCACGGCTGTGTCTCCGCGAAGCAGGCGACTGCCAACATTGCCCGTACTCTCGTTGCGAACAAGGTCAGAACAACTAAAAAATATCCGTTAACTTGGTAGGCGGAACTTACTGGCATGATTCTCCTTCAATCCGTAGAGAAACAACGGAACAAGAAAAACACGCAGTCTTTCCAAATACAAATCCTTTACAGAAACGGGTGCCCATCTACCAGGGAGCCTCGTGGGCTCTCCTCAAACAAAAGTTGAGCGACTACAGGGATATTTTCGGAGAAGATGGGCTCAGCGACCAACTCTATGCTGAACCTCCGTCTGTGTTTCTAGACGTTTTTGCCCTTATTTTAATTTTTTTAAATATATTTTTGAAGCCGATGCATGAAGAGGAGGTCTCGGAATACGTGAGAAATGAGACGGCCGCTCTCGCTCTGATCCGTCTAACTAAAGAGCATCCAGATGCTGTCCTCGTCTGCCTCGGCCCGCTCACCAACGTCGCCCTCGCCCTCAGACTCGACGATGACTTTGCGAATCGGCCAAGGAAGCTGGTCATCATGGGTGGCAACTACTTTGGCAAGCATATAAACATGATTAAAATAGGAATAGGCCCAATTGATTAATTCAGGCGTTGGAAATGTTCTTGTGGATTCGTCAGCTGAATCGAACTTCTACGAAGACCCAGAAGCTGCGTCGGCTGTCTTGGCTGAGATGAATGTGCCCATCACAGTTGTGCCGTGGGATGGGATCTCGCTTCATCAAGAAGAGGTTCATTCTATTCTTTTGAAACACAAGGCTACGGCTCTCTGTTCCTTTCTCATCAGAAACGATGTAGCAAAGTACAAAAAACACAATGATTCGTGACAGAAACAACTTATCCTAAATGTTCCTTAATTCTATAAGAGAAATGTTTAAATGGCCTATGTTTTAGAATAAAGGAATCGATTACTACGAAAACTTCCGCCAGCCAACGCTGCTATCCAAATATCTGAACGCCGCATTCGAAATTCCTCGAAAATTCATTGAGAAGCAGACTAATGGGTACTTTCTTCATTCAAGTTCTAAACAATTCAGATGACATAGAAAAGAAAAGATTTTGGGTAAATATGATGTTTTCCAGCCAACTGCAGTTCACTTATTGCGATGAAATTGCCGTGGCAATGACCTTCGCGCCCGACCAGACGATGCTAGAGTTCAAGAAGCTTCGTGTTTACGTTGAGCTTGCCGGCAAATTCAGCAGGTTCGATATTTTTCCTCACTCGAATAAATATTTAACTGGGCTTCTAATGAGTTTACTTAAAAAGTAAAATATAATATTTAATGTATGTACCTGAGGTTTAACGTACCTGAGGTGAACTGGTTTTGTGAGCGGAGGAACAAAAAGGAAAAATCTCTCAACTAAAACAGAATCGTTGTAGAGCGCAAGTGGTGGTCGATTGGTTCGGCCGAGTCGAGTCTGATGACGAGAAAGAGGACGGAAACGAAACGGAGGGAGACGCGGATGTTGGCAAGAAACGACTTGTCACATTTCTCACCAGTCCCAACGTGACATTTGTGAACGAACTCATTCTAGAAATGGTCAAGGAACAGAAATAATGACAGAGGGATGGAACGAGAAAAGAACAAATAAAATGGATGATTGTGATTTCTAGCTTTCAAGCTTGTTGTGATTCAAAGGGATTTTGGCATAAAATTTGACGCGTTCTGCATTTGTCGTGGGTGTGCACCAAAAAGAGTGTCAAACGAGGCGAAGCAGCTTGCCGGACGGCCGGGCAGGCGCCATCTCAACAGCAATGATCTGAACTGCCTGAAGAGAGAGCGGCGATTCAGGACAATGCAAGAAAATAGGACATTCGAGCCGGTCAAGCTGTTCACGAATGCCGCCGCTTCCTGGGAGGAGTTGACGAATGGGCCTGACGGTACGCGGAGAACGATGAGCGTCGATCTGAAGAGGGTTCTTGGAACGCGAAGTGGCGAGTGCTTCCTCCCGTGCTCGAAGAGTCGACGTGCGCGTCGAGAACATTGTCCACACACGGTTGCTTCAGTTGGATAATGTTGGAAAATTATTTTGTGAACAAAAAATTGCGGCGCGACGCCGCGCCTGGAGGAAGCGAGCCGCATTGCGTGTCGCGTTGCGTGCCGTGTTGCGTGTCGCGTCGCGTGCCGCGTTGCGTGCCGCGTCGCGTGCCGCGTTGCGTGCCACGCGATGCTGCGCGATCAGCAGATGCGACGTCTCTGCCGAACGAGGGCGCGACGATCAACTTCATCGTGTTTTTACTATAAAACTGAAGGAAGCCGACTTCTTATGGTGTTTTGATATAAATTTCGAAATAAAAAAAAGGATTCAAGACGGAAAGTGAAACTTAAGATCACAATTTTATGCTGCATTTCCTTCTCTCATCATCTCATTGTCAGACAACACTGAATTCTTTCTGAATGTGAATAAATTGCTCACCTTCATCTTCCAATATTAAAAGTGCGTTGTGATAATTGTTTGTTTCGGATAATTTTGTTTGTCGAGCAGTTTTACAACTCTTTCAAAGAAGACACAAGAAAGTATGACTCACCAATTCAATTTTTTTTATTTTATTTATTTCTTGACTGGTGGCTTATTGCAACAATAGGCAATAATGGGAAAATATACTATGTAATTCAGGTCTTCAAGAAAACTATCGTAATTTCACAGATTTATGTTAGGACCAAGATTTGAAACATTCTTTTATCCGAAGAGAAAGGGGGTGAACAGGTTTGGGAGCGACTTTCCAATTGCTTGAGGATTAATCTGCTACGGGGCTGCGCCCTCCCTGAAGTTGACCTATTATTTCATAATATGATTTACTATCATTTTGATTGTGGTATCCAAAATGTTGAGACGTTTTCGAGTGAAGGGAGGCTGAGGATCCAGCTGACCTTGGAGAAGAGCCGCATGCCTTGGGGAGCTCCTCGTTGCCGGCGAAGGGGAGGACGCGGAGTGGAGAGAGGGAGTGAAGGCGTCCTTGAGCTGCTCGGCCGTCTCCATCCGGGATACCTCGTAACAGCTCTGCGCGCGCTGCTCCATCTCCGCCTCCTCCTTCACCGTCTCCGGGCCCTGCCTGCAATTCATTCTTGATTCCGTTGTCGAAGTGCATGGAGAGAGAAAGACCGCACGGGATGTCTGCCAGGCGTGGGCAGCAGCAGACAACCTTCGCGACCGTCGGGTTCACTTCGGTGAGAGCATGCGACTTGCACTGGCGGCGGCCAGCAATTCCCGCGGGCGCCGGCGTCTTCGCGGGGTCCGTGCTGAATTACTTCTTAAACTGCAATCGTTTATTTCAAGAGACACTCAATGATTACGAACTTGCGCTTCTTCTTTGGCAGAAAAAGGCGCGAAGATGGGAGGAATGATCAGACGACCCTTGCGGAGGTTGCGGAGAGAGCACGTTGCAGGGGAGTAAGATTCAGGAGTTCTGAAAGGGGAACGAGAGAAAGAGAAAGAGAGAGAGAGAGAGAGAGAGAGAGAGAGCGGGAGAGAGATAAAGAGAGAGAGAAAGAAAGAGAGAGATAGAAATAGTTCAGGGGAGAGAGTAATTGACTAGAAATCGGACCCAGTGGCGTTCGCTCCAATTGTCGTCCCCTGAAGTTGCACCGCGTAATTCTCCGCCTCAACTAAAGAAAGTTTTAATGTGCCAGAATTATTTTTAATTATAAGAAATTTCACTTATATTTCAATGTTTTTTTGTCGCTAACCTAGGAGCCATAATTTTGCTGATTCCGAAATTTAATATAGGCACTTTGTTATAGAGCAAATTTGTTCTCGGCAGAGAAGAAGCTGACCCTGCTGTCGATTCTGAGCGTAGTACAGCGAGTAAGTAGACTGCGACTCCGCCCGCGCTCGCTCCGACCAGGAAGGCTTTGAACAACGACAGTGCCATTCCTGGCGAGGGGCTTGGAACAAGTTGAAGAAGAAAAGAAACAATACCATTTCATGTTCATCCAAATCAAAGGAATTATTCTATTGACGGTGGTAATCTTTAGAAGACAAACTTTTTGGCGATGGGAAAATCAGCGAATTAGTCGCTTCGTTGCCAGGAAGAGAAAGCGTCCGGCCAGCTGCGAAGAGATGCGAAAGTGGAAATGAAAGAAAAAAAAGAGGAAGTCGACTCGTCGACTTAGAAATATTTAGCACTTTAGGAACATTATCCTAGTAATCAAAATATGCATTGATTTACTCTTCACTCCTCACGTTGTCCCCATCATAAAGGAATATGGTAAAGAAGGACTCACAATCAGCCTCAACTAACCTCATGAGACTACATTCCCATTCGCTTCTTTTCTATTCCATTACGCCAACCATGTAGCGCATTGAGCACTGCGAGGAGCGAATTTCAATTCATTTTTAGAGTAATTTTTATCCCAACAAATCAAAATGTACCTGTTTGATTCATGAGGCTTCCCTTTGGGAATTGACATGGTCCGTCTCTTACTGTATGATAAGTCTCTCTACCCGGCAATATTTCGGAAGGCTGTGTAATTTCTGTTTGCATTTACACCTGTGCTGGAATGAATGAAATATTCCATTTCGATCCGGAACAAGAATCCATGATGTGAAGCTGAATATGTTAGGGAAGAGGAGCTCAATTTGATTGGTACCCCTGACCGTTGATCTGCTCGATCACTGATTGTGAGCAACACTTGCGACGAATGCTTCGTTTGCTTCTCGGTTCACACCCACGACAAATGCAGAACGCGTCAAATTTTATGCCAAAATCCCTTTGAATCACAACAAGCTTGAAAGCTAGAAATCACAATCATCCATTTTATTTGTTCTTTTCTCGTTCCATCCCTCTGTCATTATTTCTGTTCCTTGACCATTTCTAGAATGAGTTCGTTCACAAATGTCACGTTGGGACTGGTGAGAAATGTGACAAGTCGTTTCTTGCCAACATCCGCGTCTCCCTCCGTTTCGTTTCCGTCCTCTTTCTCGTCATCAGACTCGACTCGGCCGAACCAATCGACCACCACTTGCGCTCTACAACGATTCTGTTTTAGTTGAGAGATTTTTCCTTTTTGTTCCTCCGCTCACAAAACCAGTTCACCTCAGGTACGTTAAACCTCAGGTACATACATTAAATATTATATTTTACTTTTTAAGTAAACTCATTAGAAGCCCAGTTAAATATTTATTCGAGTGAGGAAAAATATCGAACCTGCTGAATTTGCCGGCAAGCTCAACGTAAACACGAAGCTTCTTGAACTCTAGCATCGTCTGGTCGGGCGCGAAGGTCATTGCCACGGCAATTTCATCGCAATAAGTGAACTGCAGTTGGCTGGAAAACATCATATTTACCCAAAATCTTTTCTTTTCTATGTCATCTGAATTGTTTAGAACTTGAATGAAGAAAGTACCCATTAGTCTGCTTCTCAATGAATTTTCGAGGAATTTCGAATGCGGCGTTCAGATATTTGGATAGCAGCGTTGGCTGGCGGAAGTTTTCGTAGTAATCGATTCCTTTATTCTAAAACATAGGCCATTTAAACATTTCTCTTATAGAATTAAGGAACATTTAGGATAAGTTGTTTCTGTCACGAATCATTGTGTTTTTTGTACTTTGCTACATCGTTTCTGATGAGAAAGGAACAGAGAGCCGTAGCCTTGTGTTTCAAAAGAATAGAATGAACCTCTTCTTGATGAAGCGAGATCCCATCCCACGGCACAACTGTGATGGGCACATTCATCTCAGCCAAGACAGCCGACGCAGCTTCTGGGTCTTCGTAGAAGTTCGATTCAGCTGACGAATCCACAAGAACATTTCCAACGCCTGAATTAATCAATTGGGCCTATTCCTATTTTAATCATGTTTATATGCTTGCCAAAGTAGTTGCCACCCATGATGACCAGCTTCCTTGGCCGATTCGCAAAGTCATCGTCGAGTCTGAGGGCGAGGGCGACGTTGGTGAGCGGGCCGAGGCAGACGAGGACAGCATCTGGATGCTCTTTAGTTAGACGGATCAGAGCGAGAGCGGCCGTCTCATTTCTCACGTATTCCGAGACCTCCTCTTCATGCATCGGCTTCAAAAATATATTTAAAAAAATTAAAATAAGGGCAAAAACGTCTAGAAACACAGACCGGAGGTTCAGCATAGAGTTGGTCGCTGAGCCCATCTTCTCCGAAAATATCCCTGTAGTCGCTCAACTTTTGTTTGAGGAGAGCCCACGAGGCTCCCTGGTAGATGGGCACCCGTTTCTGTAAAGGATTTGTATTTGGAAAGACTGCGTGTTTTTCTTGTTCCGTTGTTTCTCTACGGATTGAAGGAGAATCATGCCAGTAAGTCCCGCCTACCAAGTTAACGGATATTTTTTAGTTATTCTGACCTTGTTCGCAACGAGAGTACGGGCAATGTTGGCAGTCGCCTGCTTCGCGGAGACACAGCCGTGGGTCGTGGTGATGGCAATCACCTCCAGAGATCTCATTTTATTCTTATCTTTTCATTCCATTGTTGCTTCCAATAAAAGTCAAGAATACCAAAGACAAACCTCGACATTGGGCTGATTGAGAGCGAGGGAAACAGCGCGGATATCATCGGTCACTCCATCCGTGTCAATTATCAGTTTAATCTTTTTGTCGGCATCTGTAATCGGCAGCGAGGGTTTATGATATTTGTTGGACACAACTCGTTCCAAAGATTTGTCTTCGTAAGAAAGGCCACTTTATTTTACCTTCTTCACATTGTTTTTGATAATCAATAATTAAAAAGAGAAATCATAGTCAAATTCGATAAAATATCAATCTAATTTGGTCAAACGCTGTTCCCCATTGAAGATCACTGAAGAATTCGATCTCGACCTTTCCTTCCTCCTCGAATCACACTTTCTTTGTCGATGAATGAAAAGGTATTTTCCCAACCTCGTTTCTGCGGCAATGCTCCACATTCGTGAACGAGGAAGAAGAAGATTATAATTTGTAGCATCTGAAATCGAAATCACATTTTAAATCAGTAAACTTGAATAATCAAAATAAGGCATGAGACCCGAACACACTCAATAAGTTGAAGCAAGCGAGCAATAAAATAGGCAAAATCATACCTACCGTACCGATGCATCAAGAATTTATAGTCAAAACTGTGGCAGTCAGGAGGGCGGAGATGTGCTTAGAGTACATTACCAATTCGGCACCAAGGTTGGGAATACGTTATGAAAAAGCCTCTCAACTTGAGCATACGATTATCGGTGGAAACTAGTATGCTTGCCCTTGCTGACGCAGGCCATCGAAGCGCAAGGGAGAAGAGATTTTATCTCATTTAGGGGACACCTGCACCGAGGTCGAACTACATACATACATAGGTAATCCTGTAACGGAAAGTACACAAAAATTTCTCCCTTCTGCATCGGTGCTTCCTTTTAGTGTAATCAATGGATCATCGTTCCCAGTTTCCTCTCGATAGTTTTCAAGCCGGAATGTTTTGATACATACATACTTATTTCCCCCTCGCTCTCTTCTGCATCGGTTCTTCCTTCCTTTTCGAGTAATCGATGGCTCTTCGTTTCCAGTCTCCTCTCGGATGCTTCCCATACAACGTCTCCATCGAGGAAGTCTGCAAAGTCCCGAAGATTCTGACCGTCTCCGATCCTCTGGCGCCAGAAGGCTCAGATCGGCGTCAACTCTGTGGAAATCCCGGCCGCCGCCCGTCGTCTTCTCCGCCAGAACCCCTTGGACCAAGTAAGCAGGAGAATTTATGATTCGCTATTAACTGCGCCTTGCACAGCATATGTTCGCATCGTCGTTCATATCATGATGGCTTCTCTGCTGCATTCTCGCCGGAATCCTACGGGGCCCCTCAAGGGGAAATCTCCATCTCAATCTCCGTCTCCTTCTTCATCAGCACCAACTTGGCCCTACTTCTTCATAATTGCTGTATATACATATGTATGTATGTAATTTGAGCTCCAGCATGCCGCAGTCCACGACATTTAGGAGTCCATAGTCGTTGTATTTTTGTAACCACATTCAGCAATATTGTATTGATAAAAAACTTTATTTTATTTTAACACATAATAAAACTCACAATAATAAGAACTAGAGAACGATGAGTTGGTGTGCACTTCAACGAAGACAAGTCACGGATGAAGAAGGCAACGGCGGTGGACGTGCAAAATCGTTCGTTCCATACGGGAGATGCATTTGACAAAAAGGTATTATCAGCATAAATCTTTTTTTCTTACAATTTGGCTTTTGTTTCATGTTCTTTTTCATCGTGGAGACCGCAGAGAAAAGTGTGAAAAATATTAAGATTCCTGTTTGGTTTGTTGATATTGCCTCAGAGGTGGTCAGGGGGCGTGGCAAAAATTTGACCCCCTTTTTTGGCCCTTTTTTGCTCTGTTTTTTCTCACTATAGAAAATTCTGTAGCTACGATTTTCGATTCTCAAAAAAAAGTGATGTAGTTTTTCAAGGCGCATCTTCTTATCTATTGATCTGCTCCGTAGCCCTCCCAGATCGATAGATACATGGCAAACATTGGCGGACCCATTTTGTTAGGAGCGAAATTTGAAAAATCAATACTCGAAGATTTGGGATCGGAGCGGGACGGGACATTCAGAATATTGTTTAGTTTTTGGAGAGCTTTGAAATGAGCCTACTCACGTTTGGCTGGGATTCCGGGAAAGTACCCTGAGGGGGCCGTGAAATGTCGAATTTTTGGGAGGCCCTTTCCGTGGCTGTTTTTTCTCGGATGTTGGAGTTATGGCAACATGTTATATATCATTCTGTAGCTTTTGCGAAGGCGAACAAATATCTCATACAAAACTTTTTCATACAACGACGTTTTTGATCTACTTTTTGTCCGAGAATGTTTAGGCCACTTTTTCGACTATAGCTATCACTGACACTTTTTGGGACATATTTTTATTCAGATAGAGCCTAAAATTAGCTATCGAATGGTGGGTTATACTTCTCATTTAATCCAGGCATATTCGAGATATGAATTATTTTGTGGCTTTTTGGTGCATTTTCATCGCACGCAGATATTCTAACGACCCAGGTTCGGAGTCGCGCGCGGGCAAACTCTTTTGCGCGCTTTTATATGAGCTAAAACTAAACAAATTCAATGCTAGGACATAGCGAAGACTCCAAGGGAGATAATGGGCAAAGATACTGAAACCAGGTCCCCCCATAGCTCCGCTAGTATGCGTGAGTATACTTAACAACGCTTGTCCATAATTTACCGGGTTTGCGCGGAGCGGCGTGGTGGGCGGTGGGAGTGAGATTTTGGGATGAGGTTTTTTTAGGATGGTAAATGAATGTTGGGGCTACGTTTTGGTATTGGTTTGGGATTTTTGGGTTTTGGTTTTGGGGTCGGCGCCGGCGGCAAACGTTGCAACGTTTTGGCGCGCGGTTGCGCTGGGTTGGCCATTTTGAGCGTTTGCATATTTTGAACGGAGAGGAATTCTGGAATGAAAAAAATATGTGTCGATAGCCCATGTCTTAATTATTAAGATTCCTGTTTGGTTTGTTGATATTGCCTCAGAGGTGGTCAGGGGGCGTGGCAATAATTTGACCCCCTTTTTTGGCACTTTTTTGCTCTGTTTTTTCTCACTATAGAAAATTCTGTAGGTACGATTTTCGATTCTCGAACATATGTGATGTAGTTTTTCAAGGCGCATCTTCTTATCTATTGATCTGCTCCGTAGCCCTCCCAGATCGATAGATACATGGCAAACATTGGCGGACCCATTTTGTTAGGAGCGAAATTTGAAAAATCAATACTCGAAGATTTGGGATCGGAGCGGGACGGGACATTCAGAATATTGTTTAGTTTTTGGAGAGCTTTGAAATGAGCCTACTCACGTTTGGCTGGGTTTCGGAAAAGGTGTCCTGAGGGGGCCGTGAAATGTCGAATTTTTGGGAGGCCCTTTCCGTGGCTGTTTTTTCTGTAATTTTGAAGTTATGGCAATGTGTTATTTATCATTCTGTAGCTCTCGAGAAGGCGAACAAATGTCTCATACAAAACATTTTCATATAACGACATTTTTGATCTACTTTTGGTCCGAGAATGTTCATTTTCGACCTTAGCTATCACTGACACTTTTTGGGGCATATTTTTATTCGTATAGCGCGTAAAATTAGCTATCGAATGGTATGTCATTCGTTACAATTGATAGAGGCATATTCGAGATATGAATTATTTTGTAGCTTTTTGGTACATTTTCGTCGCAGGCAGATATTCTACCGACCCAGGTTCGGAGTCGCGCGCGGGCAAACCCTTTTGCGCGTTTTAATTCGACCCCCAATGCACAGATTAAAATGCTAGGACATAGCGAGCACTCCAAGGGAGATAATGGGCAAAGATACTGAAACCAGGTCCCCCCATAGCTCCGCTAGTTAGAGAATGTACTTAGAAACGCTTGTGATTTATTTACCGGGTTTGCGCGGAGCGGGTTTGCGCGGAGGAGTTATATATCATTCTGTAGATTTTGCCAAAGCGAACAAATGTCTCATACAAAACTTTTTCATACAATGACGTTTTTGATCTACTTTTGGGGTCAGAATGTTTAGGCCACTTTTTCGACCTTAGCTATCACTGACACTTTTTGGGGCATATTTTTATTCGAATAGAGCCTAAAATTAGCTATAGAATGATAGGTTGATCGTCGGTATTCGTTCATCCATATTCGAGATATGAATTATTTTGTGGCTTTTTGGTGCATTTTCATCGCACGCAGATATTCTAACGACCCAGGTTCGGAGTCGCGCGCGGGCAAACTCTTTTGCGCGCTTTTATATGAGCTAAAACTAAACAAATTCAATGCTAGGACATAGCGAAGACTCCAAGGGAGATAATGGGCAAAGATACTGAAACCAGGTCCCCCCATAGCTCCGCTAGTATGCGTGAGTATACTTAACAACGCTTGTCCATAATTTACCGGGTTTGCGCGGAGCGGCGTGGTGGGCGGTGGGAGTGAGATTTTGGGATGAGGTTTTTTTAGGATGGTAAATGAATGTTGGGGCTACGTTTTGGTATTGGTTTGGGATTTTTGGGTTTTGGTTTTGGGGTCGGCGCCGGCGGCAAACGTTGCAACGTTTTGGCGCGCGGTTGCGCTGGGTTGGCCATTTTGAGCGTTTGCATCTTTTGAACGGAGAGGAATTCTGGAATGAAAAAAATATGTGTCGATAGCCCATGTCTTAATTATTAAGATTCCTGTTTGGTTTGTTGATATTGCCTCAGAGGTGGTCAGGGGGCGTGGCAATAATTTGACCCCCTTTTTTGGCACTTTTTTGCTCTGTTTTTTCTCACTATAGAAAATTCTGTAGGTACGATTTTCGATTCTCGAACATATGTGATGTAGTTTTTCAAGGCGCATCTTCTTATCTATTGATCTGCTCCGTAGCCCTCCCAGATCGATAGATACATGGCAAACATTGGCGGACCCATTTTGTTAGGAGCGAAATTTGAAAAATCAATACTCGAAGATTTGGGATCGGAGCGGGACGGGACATTCAGAATATTGTTTAGTTTTTGGAGAGCTTTGAAATGAGCCTACTCACGTTTGGCTGGGTTTCGGAAAAGGTGTCCTGAGGGGGCCGTGAAATGTCGAATTTTTGGGAGGCCCTTTCCGTGGCTGTTTTTTCTGTAATTTTGAAGTTATGGCAATGTGTTATTTATCATTCTGTAGCTCTCGAGAAGGCGAACAAATGTCTCATACAAAACATTTTCATATAACGACATTTTTGATCTACTTTTGGTCCGAGAATGTTCATTTTCGACCTTAGCTATCACTGACACTTTTTGGGGCATATTTTTATTCGTATAGCGCGTAAAATTAGCTATCGAATGGTATGTCATTCGTTACAATTGATCCAGGCATATTCGAGATATGATTTATTTTGTAGCTTTTTGGTACATTTTCGTCGCAGGCAGATATTCTACCGACCCAGGTTCGGAGTCGCGCGCGGGCAAACCCTTTTGCGCGTTTTAATTCGACCCCCAATGCACAGATTAAAATGCTAGGACATAGCGAGCACTCCAAGGGAGATAATGGGCAAAGATACTGAAACCAGGTCCCCCCATAGCTCCGCTAGTTAGAGAATGTACTTAGAAACGCTTGTGATTTATTTACCGGGTTTGCGCGGAGCGGGTTTGCGCGGAGGAGTTATATATCATTCTGTAGATTTTGCCAAAGCGAACAAATGTCTCATACAAAACTTTTTCATACAATGACGTTTTTGATCTACTTTTGGGGTCAGAATGTTTAGGCCACTTTTTCGACCTTAGCTATCACTGACACTTTTTGGGGCATATTTTTATTCGAATAGAGCCTAAAATTAGCTATCGAATGATAGGTTGATCGTCGGTATTCGTTCATCCATATTCGAGATATGAATTATTTTGTGGCTTTTTGGTGCATTTTCATCGCACGCAGATATTCTAACGACCCAGGTTCGGAGTCGCGCGCGGGCAAACTCTTTTGCGCGCTTTTATATGAGCTAAAACTAAACAAATTCAATGCTAGGACATAGCGAAGACTCCAAGGGAGATAATGGGCAAAGATACTGAAACCAGGTCCCCCCATAGCTCCGCTAGTATGCGTGAGTATACTTAACAACGCTTGTCCATAATTTACCGGGTTTGCGCGGAGCGGCGTGGTGGGCGGTGGGAGTGAGATTTTGGGATGAGGTTTTTTTAGGATGGTAAATGAATGTTGGGGCTACGTTTTGGTATTGGTTTGGGATTTTTGGGTTTTGGTTTTGGGGTCGGCGCCGGCGGCAAACGTTGCAACGTTTTGGCGCGCGGTTGCGCTGGGTTGGCCATTTTGAGCGTTTGCATCTTTTGAACGGAGAGGAATCCTGGAATGAAAAAAATATGTGTCGATAGCCCATGTCTTAATTATTAAGATTCCTGTTTGGTTTGTTGATATTGCCTCAGAGGTGGTCAGGGGGCGTGGCAATAATTTGACCCCCTTTTTTGGCACTTTTTTGCTCTGTTTTTTCTCACTATAGAAAATTCTGTAGGTACGATTTTCGATTCTCGAACATATGTGATGTAGTTTTTCAAGGCGCATCTTCTTATCTATTGATCTGCTCCGTAGCCCTCCCAGATCGATAGATACATGGCAAACATTGGCGGACCCATTTTGTTAGGAGCGAAATTTGAAAAATCAATACTCGAAGATTTGGGATCGGAGCGGGACGGGACATTCAGAATATTGTTTAGTTTTTGGAGAGCTTTGAAATGAGCCTACTCACGTTTGGCTGGGTTTCGGAAAAGGTGTCCTGAGGGGGCCGTGAAATGTCGAATTTTTGGGAGGCCCTTTCCGTGGCTGTTTTTTCTGTAATTTTGAAGTTATGGCAATGTGTTATTTATCATTCTGTAGCTCTCGAGAAGGCGAACAAATGTCTCATACAAAACATTTTCATATAACGACATTTTTGATCTACTTTTGGTCCGAGAATGTTCATTTTCGACCTTAGCTATCACTGACACTTTTTGGGGCATATTTTTATTCGTATAGCGCGTAAAATTAGCTATCGAATGGTATGTCATTCGTTACAATTGATAGAGGCATATTCGAGATATGAATTATTTTGTAGCTTTTTGGTACATTTTCGTCGCAGGCAGATATTCTACCGACCCAGGTTCGGAGTCGCGCGCGGGCAAACCCTTTTGCGCGTTTTAATTCGACCCCCAATGCACAGATTAAAATGCTAGGACATAGCGAGCACTCCAAGGGAGATAATGGGCAAAGATACTGAAACCAGGTCCCCCCATAGCTCCGCTAGTTAGAGAATGTACTTAGAAACGCTTGTGATTTATTTACCGGGTTTGCGCGGAGCGGGTTTGCGCGGAGGAGTTATATATCATTCTGTAGATTTTGCCAAAGCGAACAAATGTCTCATACAAAACTTTTTCATACAATGACGTTTTTGATCTACTTTTGGGGTCAGAATGTTTAGGCCACTTTTTCGACCTTAGCTATCACTGACACTTTTTGGGGCATATTTTTATTCGAATAGAGCCTAAAATTAGCTATAGAATGATAGGTTGATCGTCGGTATTCGTTCATCCATATTCGAGATATGAATTATTTTGTGGCTTTTTGGTGCATTTTCATCGCACGCAGATATTCTAACGACCCAGGTTCGGAGTCGCGCGCGGGCAAACTCTTTTGCGCGCTTTTATATGAGCTAAAACTAAACAAATTCAATGCTAGGACATAGCGAAGACTCCAAGGGAGATAATGGGCAAAGATACTGAAACCAGGTCCCCCCATAGCTCCGCTAGTGTGAGAGAGTATACTTAAAAACGCTTGTCCATTATTGACAGGATATGCGCGGAGCGGCGTGGTATGCGGTAGAGTTAAGATTTTGGAGTGGGATTTTATTAGGAAAGTAAATGAATATTGGGGCTACGTTTTGGTGTGGGTTTGGTATTTTTGGGTTTTGGGTTTGGGGTCGGCGCCGGCGGCCAAAGTTGCAACTTTTTGGCGCGAGGTTGCACTGGGTTGACGAGTTTGAGCGATTGCAGCTTTTTTTCGCAGAAGATGGAAAGCTGAAAAAAATTGTGGCTGATAGAGCATGTCTTCAAGATTAATAGGACACAAATTGGGCGAATTCCGCCAGATGGTCTTTGAAGTGGGCGTGGCCTATTTTTACCCCGTTTTTTTGACACTTTTTTGCTCTGTTTTTTCTCACTTTCTTAAAATCTGCACCTGCGCTTTCCTTTCTTTCGACATATATCATGTAGTTTTCGACGGTGCATCGACTGATCTATGGTTGGTCTCCTGAAGTTGCCTAGATCGATAGATACGAGGAAAAAATTGGCGTGCCCATTTTGTTAGGAGCGAAACTTTGGAAATCAATACTCGGAGATTTGGGATTGGATCAGGATGGGACATATTGTACAGTCTTACGAGGGCTTTCATATGAGCCTACAGTCGTTTGGTTGGGATTCCGGGAAAGTACCCTGAGGGGGCCGTGAAATCTCAAAATTTTGGGAGGCCATTTCCGCAGCCGTTTTTATTCTAATGTTGGTGCTATGACAACGTCTTATATATCATTCGATAGCTCTCGAGAACGCGAACAACTTTTTCCTAAAAAAAAAACATTTTCATTTATTGATTGTTTTGATCTACTTTTGGGGTTAGAATGTTTAGGTCACTTTTTCGACCTTAGCTATCACTGACACTTTTTGGGGCATATTTTTAATCGAATAGAGCCTAAAATTAGCTATCGAATGGTATGTAAATCGTTTCAATTGATCCAGGCATATTCGAGATATGAATTATTTTGTGGCTTTTTTGTGCATTTTCTGTGCATTTTCTGTGCACGCAGATTTTCTGAAGACCCAGGTTCGGAGTCGCGCGCGGGCAAACCCTTTTGCCCGCTTTTATATGCGCTAAAACTAAACAATTTCAATGCTAGGACAGAGCGAAGACTCCAAGGGAGATAATGGGCGCAAAATGTGATACCAGGTCCCCCCATAGCTCCGCTAGTACATAGTACTTGTGAGCACACTCATCATCTCCCGCTTATGACGGCAAAAAGTTTTGTGGAACTAAAAGATACTCGTCTTTAAAACGAGTCTTAACCACTGGCATTATTCTTGTTTTCCTGGTCGTGCCATGAGCTTTCCAATGCATGAAGGCTTAAGTAAGCGTGCTAAAGTGTGCTGGTAGGTGGGCGACTTCTCTGTTCTCTGCTTTTTCTTATTTTCATCCTCCATCAGCAATCAGTCAAAACTGCCGACTCTTCCGCCCGCTCCCCGCCGACCGACGGGACGACGCATCTATGCTCCGCCATCTTCATGATCTTTCTCTCGCACTCTCTCTCCTTTACAGCATTCACAGAGAATCTCAGCATCAGCATGAAGGCCCCGCTTCGTCTCAATGTTAGTGAATGAAGGAAAACGATAAAGAGGAATATCTGAATCCGCATTTTTTTTAAATTTATAGTTCACGCTGTCGTAGTAAATTGAATTATATGTAACTTTTGCTCACTAGTTCAGACGAAATTGCAGATGAATCATATGCCTTAAAAAATACCTATAATCAAGGACATTCTCGCGATTTCAAATGAGTGTTCTAAAAGGAAACATTTGTATATTGCAACCAAAAGCTATAATATTTCCAGTGGTGCTATTAATCTAGGAAGAAAACGGGGCGAAAGTTGAGCTCAACTTTTTAACAAAAAAGATTGAGGGTGAACTCTGAAAAGAACGGATTAGTATGGAAAAGAAGAAAGATGGGCCCAACTTATTCCAAAAAGATCCCAACTTTAAAAAGCGTGCTCAGCCAAACAGTGGTCAACATAGTGGTCAACTCTTTTTCTAACAGCAAGAGTGTGGAAGACGAGAGAGGGAAAAGGAAGCTATAAATCATTGCTCCGTTTGGTCTCTCATTTTTGTGTACTCTCTCGCCGAGAAAAAAGGTTGAGCTTGAAATGCCAGTGAAAAAGAGACATCGCCTCTCGTTGCCTCCGTTTTCGTCCATTAGTCCCAGCCTCTCACCCCTGCCTATGAGCATGCTATGGAAAACCCGCCCGACATCGGTTGCTGCCGAACCTTTGGATTGCTTGCTGCAGCGAGTCGGTTTAATTACCCAAGTTTGAGGTATCCGTTCCGTTGAAACTCTATAAGAAAAATCGACGCAATTGTATTGAGAGTTGAACTCAACTCTAAAAAAAGCTCTATACGAAAAAGTCGAGCTCAGCTTTCTTTCTTCCTAGATTAATAGCACCACAGATGTTCTGGATGATCGGGGTGACGGTCTTTGCTTCGCCGGCTTTCCTGGCTTATAATGTCGAACAGCAGTCTTCAATGTCTTTCTCGCTCTCTTGCCATGTGCTGCGAATCGTAAAACCATCCATATCAAACGATGTCTCAGAAATCTTTATGTAATTTCCTTATAGTTTTTTTATTGAATTAAAATTCTTTCTAAAAAAATCAGATGATTGCCTTACTTTCTTGGCCTTTCATAGAATAGAGAGAGGTGAATAGAGAGAAACGTCGGATAAAACATAAGTCTCTGTAAGATGCTGCGCTGTAGTGGGTGAATAATCGAAAGACAAAGACGATAACGCGAGGAATCGTAATCACTCTGTGGACTACTCAGTCATCATGAACTCGGCAATCACAATCCTTCCATATGTACATACGCCGGAAATTGACATGTTCTTTTTGATGCTTAATATTTTTTCTGGCCCACTTGGTCCCGAGATAGTTTGACATCGATTGATCCCATAATCATTTACTTTGAACTAATTTGAATCCCTCCTTTTTCTCTCTTCACTTTTTCTATATGCACTGGAGTGCTCGCTCAACTCTGACCATGATCACCTTGGGAAATGATTGCGGAGAGAAAAGTAGGGGGAACATTTTCAACTGAAATGCACGCATATTCGCCTTAGAGGAATCCACTTACTAGGTGCAGGAGGTTCGGATCAAAATGAAGAAACGTGGTATTATATAATTTTGAGAACGAACTACCACTTCAGGCTTACAGTATTTCTTTGAAAGCGACATTCAGAACTGAATTTATACTAATTTTGATGACCTCATCGAACTGTGATTCCAATGTTTTTTTTTATAATAACATTACCAGGGCAAGCCATGGCTGAGTCTCTTATCTTTTTGCTCCTAATCTTCCTTTTTGGTCGCGATAAGCTGGAGATGATGGAGGAGTGTGCGCATATGCACAAGCACGACCACGAGAATATTTTCCAAGTCCAGAATCTCCATTGAAATAATTCCTCAGTTGTAGATCCATATAAGACACATTTTTATTGCGCACACATAATGAGGCGCAGACATGATGAAATAAGTGCATGCTGAATAAATAAAATCCTGACACTACTCCTACCTCATCTCAGTCAATGAACTAGGGAAATAAGCATGTACTTTGGTCTAGAGAATTAGACTCTCGTACAAAGGTAGACCCGGAGATTAAAAAAAAATTGTTTGCGTATATATGTATGTATGTATGTATATACAAGTAAGTAAAAAGCAGTGAATATTAATTAATATGAATTAAGAACACGTCTTGGAGCCTACGTGACCATCATGAACTAGAGCGTGAGCACGGGCGACTGTCGTCCGATAATTCGACGATCTCCTCGATGGTATCGAGATTAGCCCAGTCCCATGGGCTGCGGGGCGGAGAAAACGACTGCAGGACCTCACATTCCGGAAATGATAGATGTATGTACATACACTATGATACAATTTTTCTTGTTAATTCTAACAGTTCTTATTTGACTTTTAATAAAGTGACCAATTTTTGAGTGTAGGTTAGCAAGCATTCAAATAAAAAAAATTAAAGAAAAGATTATTTTTACTCTCCGTTTTGGGCGACCTCACTTTGTAAATCTGGCTAAGCTGCTGATGAGTGAAGAAGTCCTCGATGGGCATCCCGGTCGCTCTCTCGAGTTCCGCCCTGTCGTCCACTGGTGGACTGGCCGGACGGCTGCGGAGCGGAAGATCTCGTCGCCACACATAAGGAGACTGCTGCGACTCATCGTTTGTTTCCCTGTCGTGAGTGAAGACATATTCGAGTACTCTCTCGTACGGTGAAGTGGTCTGAGGGCTGTGCGGCAGGCGACCGAGGAAATCGTCTAATGCTAAGCTGCTCCCGAGTTCCTTCGTGTATTGTAACCACTGTGGCTCATCGTATGCTGCAAATTCACACCATGACACTATCATTCTCCGAGATGTAGTTCGGTTAATTCATAAATAATCCTTGTTTGCCACCGAAATTTGGCTCTTTTCTATCGATTCCTCTCACTCTCTCTCCTTTTTCTATTTCCGTTTAATTTGCTTACATATATATAAATTCTCTCTCTCTATCTTTCTCCTCTCTCTCTCTCCACTAACCGCAGTTGGCTGCTGCCGCTCCTGCCCTCTTTCTTTCGGGGTAGTCAAAGTGGATCTCGCTCTCGTTGTCCGGTGAAGTAGGACGACTGAGGAATTCGCCATCACTGCTCACATATTCCTCCTCGAAAGTTGGAGTACCGGGACTTGATAACTGTGGCTCATCGAATGCTGGAAGTTCACTCGTTGACACTATAATTGTACTAGTCGGACTTCGGCTAATTCATGTATTTGGCTCGTCTCTACCCTTTCTTTTCGCTATACTAAACAAGTGTGCTACATTGATTACCAGTGCAGCCTCGCAAGTCGTATACAATGAACTTTCTTATTTTGTTTAAACATAAACATAAAATCAAATTAAACCTTTCTCTCAACATCTCCTCTCCTTTCTCTCTCTCTCTCTCTAACCTTTCTCTATTTCAGCTGCCATGTCCTCCCCTTCGTCCCCAGCATCGTACTCGTTAAAATCACACTGCCCCACCATCACTCGATGCACGTGACTGAAAAGGCGCCTTCTTCAGCATTTGTGCAAACTTTCTAATTCTTTTAGTACAATCACTTGAAAATGATTAAAATTATATTGATTTATCTTATTAGTCAGGAATAATAATAATAAATTTAAATATATAGTTATATGATTAAAATTAAAATATATAAACATAAGTAAAGAAATAAATAAATAAAACCTTCTGAGTGAATGCGTCTCGGCCGCAACGCAACGCGTCTCGAGGCGCGTTTCAATGTTCGCGACACGCTCTTGAATGTCGAGTAGAAGCTTCTGCAAAGAGGGATAATAGAAATATTTCACCGTCATTGATTCAAAATAAAATAAACCAAATTAATTTATTTTTATTGCAAATCTGCTTTTCCCATATCACAAGTCTGCAATATAAAGCATAGGGAAGTATATAAAGCAAAGCATGGAGAGCCCAAAGTGGGAGCTGGAGAAAAGAGAAACAGAAGAAGGAGAGAGAGAGAGAGAGAGAGAGGAGAGAGAGGAGAGAGCGATGGAGAGAGAGGGGGGAAGGGAAAGAGAAGGAGCGAGCTAACCATGAGACCCTCAAGCGAGACCGGCTCGTTCTGCTGCTTGGGTTCGTCTGCTGTCTTCTTGGTATCATCCTCCTGGAAAAGAAGATGGAGTAAAATTATGAAAATACCTATGTATGTGTGTTGTGAGTCTTTGTTTTCGATTTCTCAAATGTGTTTTTCCCTATAGATTTTGGAGAATGCTTTAATGGTAAAATGCTTTCCACGTATGCAATAATAAATTATACTTCAGCGACGGCATTTTACGAGGATAAGGTACTTTATCTTATTATGGGATATGTGAACCGAGGGAGAAAATGGTAAATAAATGCATACCTATGTATGGATATATAATAACAGAAGAATAAAATTAGCAATTGTAAAGTTACCTTTGAGAACCAGACGCGAGTTGTCCATTTTGAGAGCCAAGTTGATGCTGATGAAGAAGATGTCGGAGATTGAGATGGAGATGGCCCCGTGAGGAGGACGGTTAGGTTCTGGAGAGAATGCAGCGGAGAGGCCATGTTGAGATGAACCAGCTCGATGCGAATGACAAATGTTCTAGCGCAGTCAGCATATGCTGCGCAATTCGCAGTTAATAGCTAATTAAATCCTCCTGTTAATGATGTAATTGACGTTTGCATAATGCCTTCGGTAAGATGTACGTTTAGCTCTTCATAATTGACCATGACCCAAAATTATCTTGCTTTGCCCACAGGAATATGCAATCTTCCAGGATGCTAATATGGAACTTGTAAAGCAGCTTTAATAATCACAAGCAAAGACGCTTGTGCCGGGTTCTCTCGTCTCCGAGTTAATGTCACACAAAAGTAATATATGACGAGTTTATCTGCATCCAAACAACAATGCGATCCGTGCGTGTGTCTGCTTTTGGCGCGACATACATAAATAGCCGACCAGATGGACGGGGCTTAGACACGCCGCCTCTCCCCCGCCAGCACAACGCTTCCCCCTCTCTAAAAATCGAAAACAAAGACGCCCCCCCCCCCCGCAGTTTCGCTGGGTCAAAAGTTAAAAAAAACAAAACATTATTATGAAAAGACACACTCACACTTTCTTCCTTCTTTCTTCCTCTTCCCCTCTCTCATTATCTCTCTCGCCCTCTCTCTTTCTTCATATTTCTTAATCTCTTTCTCTGTCTCTCATCTCATTCCTTCTTTAACTGGACCTCCGTGAAATATTTTAAGCAGAATATGAAGCAAAACAAAATTTTCAGGTAATTTTTAGATTTTGTGCTTCTAAACTTGAAGATATAAACATTTTTCTAATGGAATTATTTTATGAATATAAATGAGATAAATGTGTGCAAACACTCGATGTTCAATTAATTGTAAGCCGCATGAGAACTGCGAAACAATAATCGGAATTGGGAGAGAACAATATATAAAACATTAGAAAAGACTAATTTAAAAGGAAATAATAATAATAAAATATTCTTCCATTTACAGTCGTCTGTGATAAAGGAATTGATGAATTGTATCGCTATATACTCGCGAATCCTTCCGTCACACTAAATTAGGAAATTTCTTTTTTTTAATAAACAAAGGATAGAACAATAAAAACAGTTTAGAAAGCAGCAATGAAAATTAATACTTTTCGAAATAATACGAATAGTTTAACGGCCCGTAGGATGCAAATGTTGAATATTCAATAAAGTAAGTATTCAACATTTGTCCACTTTAAAAGGGGTTTAGAATTCCCCCTACATGTTGACTTTCGCCATGTAAAGCTCACGGCCTGATTAAAAAGTTTTTATTTTGGAGAAAATCGATACTTCGTATTCGAGATAGAAAGCTATTATTATTTTTCCCAGAATTCCCATCGCGAACTATGTACCTCTATATGCAAGGTTTCAAGTGCATAGCGTAACTCCTCATGAAGATACCGAACATAGGGTCCTAAAGCTTTACACGGCGAAAATCAATATTTCGGGGGGGGGGGGCATCGAAAACCCATTTCCTCAAAATTGGAAATTTTGGGAGGGATCTTTTGGGGAACCTATAGGGAACCTTTTTGAGACAATAATTTGCACAAATTTTCTTATTTGGGGACCTTTAGGGGAATCTTGAGGGAACATTTTGAGACCCGAATTTGCATAAATTTGCTTATTTGGGGGCCTTTATTGCATAAATTTGCATATTTACAAATTTGCATATTTTCATTTATTACTTGCAGATTTTTCCATGACTTTTTCAAAGTCTAATAAAAACAGGAAAACCCTTGCTTTCCGGGGGATCAGAAGGGATCCTTTCTAAGCGCTTAGGAATGCCGTCTATTTGGCTTCCGGCCCGAGATCGAATAAATGTAGAGAAATCACAAGTAGGATTGAGAATTCCCGTATAAAATCGACAAAAATAGAGAATTCTCAGTAACACTTGTGATTTCTCTTCTTTTATTCGATCTCGGGCCGGAAGCCAAATAGACGGCATTTCTATGCGCGCGGAGAGCGCGAAGAAAGGATCCCTTCTGATACCCCGGAAAGCACTGGAAACAAGGGTATGGGTTATGTTTTCATTAGCGATTTTTGCACACAGCGATCAGCGCGTTATCTGCTTTATTGCGTTTCTCTCTCTCCCTCCCTCTCTCTCTCTCCCTCTATCTCTCTCTCTCTCTTCGCCTCCTCTCTCTCTCCTTTCTCTTTCTCTCCCCATCTCTCTCTCTCTCTCTTCTCTCTCTCTCTCTTTCACCCCTGTCTCTGTTGCTTGTTCTCTCAATAATTCGCTCACGCCTGTCTCTCTCCATTGGTGTTTCCACCTCATCTTCATATGTACATCCGCTTTCTTTCCTGATAATCTCGCCTCTTAATATTCGATGTCTATGTTTTCCGCTGCTTTATATGCCTGTTTGGATCAACTTAAATTATTGTTTGATGATTTTTTCTTCTTCGTACATTCAGTCTTATATTTTTAGTTACTGATATTGTCAGCACTTTGCTCAATTGATGTAATTCTCACAGTAGTTCATTTTCTCTCCGTCAATACATTTATTAATTATTGTAAATACTTTAAGGAACTCACCTTTTTCATATATGGTTTCTCTCTCTTCTTTCTCTCGCATTGGCCTCAGCCAGCAACTGACGCTATTTCAGTTTCTGCTTTTATATTTGAGCCCATGTGCTGAAGTAGAGCGATTTCCATAAGAAATGTAACGAATACAATTATCAGGCCTTATGTTTGTGTTATTGCTGTGCTATATGCAAAATGTAATGTTGTTCACGAAATGTGAATTTGTGGAATGAATAGTGCATTTACACATAGATTTATTCCTCAGGAAATCATCATTACTTGCGCGCGTTTTCATTTATTAATCATCTTCATGTGTTGCATATTGCTTTTTTTTCGTGCTAGTGCGCCATTATATGGGATGTTCTTGAGACATAAGCAAGTCAATCAGGAAGCTGGCTAATGTAGATTGCTTAGTAACTCGTCATGATTTTTTTTTAAACTATTTTCATTCTTGAGTTTACTTCGTCCTTTGTTCGTTCTTCTTTATCTTCGACTTCTTAAGACATGCACAGAGATATTAAACTTGTTCTCGGTCGAGCCTTGTCATCCCCCATGTGCCTGGAACTCCTGACCCTGTTCTTACAATTCTTGTTGGAACCTCGAGATAGGGAACCCATGACAAAATTCTATTTAAGCTAACGACGCTTCTCCAAAGTCTAGCGGCCGCTGAGACTCTAAAAGTGAATATGTTTACACTGATTGGGTAAATGTTTAAAAACAATATCTTGCATATTTATAACGAAAATTGCATAAATATTGCTCCATTGTGAGCGAAAGTGCGAACGCTAATGTGCGGCCATTTCTGCAACTCTCACCGAGCTCCTGAATTATAAACTTCTCACAGCTTGCAAAAATGACCTTTTTATACTCCCGGACCCATTCAATTCGTTTCTCCGTGTTAAAAAGTAGTTATAAACAGCTTTTTAGTGAAATCTGATTTTGCCGAGTCCCTATCCATTTTGCTACTATCGCGAACCGCGTCATATGTTCTCTCGCCCTTCGTTCAAGCAAAAAGGTGCGAATTCAAACGTCAGTTTCTTCGTTCTACTTTAAGGTGATCTTCCTGTACTAGATGCTGCCGCCCAGCTGCCCTTCGCTCTCGGGCACTCCTACGCCGCGGACGCGTACTTTTAGAATGAGAACAATCTCCTGGCGCAAAGGGTGAGTTCAAGCTTGGCTCTCATATTTTAGGTTTTTTTATATTTTAATTTAGAAATAAAACTTGCTGAAATAAATTTGCAATAATTTTTACTTTCCAGTTAATATTTTTTTTTACAAATTAAGCATGTTCCACCACCGCGAAAAAGGGGACAGTAATAAGACTAACACTAACGATGTTAGTTACATAAGTCTCTATGTCTATCCTGGGTTTGTATGCCTTACTCTCTATCTTCCTCTCCCCGTCCCTCTCGCTCTCCCTCACCCCCTCTCTCTCTCTCTCCCTCACCCTCTCTCTCTCTCACTCTCTCTCTCTCCCTCCTCAGGCCCCCCACCACTTTCACGGCTCTCACACTGCCCGTTTCTCCTCCATGCTGGGTGACTCGTAGTCGCCAGCCAGTGGAAGCCTACCACCGCATCAACCGAGCCATCATCGGAGGGGAGGACGCGGCCAGTGCTCTCGCTCATCTGAACGCTGACATGGACGAGGACGATGAGGTTCTCTCACGCTCTCTCTCTCCCTCTCTCTCTCTCCCTCTCTCTGTCTCTGTCTCTCCCTTTCTGTCTCTCTAGCTCTATGTCTCCCTAGCTCTCTTTCTTTCTCTCTCGCTCCTTCTCTCTCTGTCTCCCCAGCTCTCTTTCTTTCTCTCTCTCTATCTCTCTCCTTCTCTCTCTCTCTTTTCGCATCTATGATTCATTTAATTTTTCACTCATTTCCTCTCTATCTTTTGCCTATGCACTCTCATGTATGAATACTATCTAAACCGCCGTTTACAAATGGATCCTTGGTATGCCTTTAAAGGAGCTCTCCGGCCTGTTGTCCTCCGATCCGAATCAGGTAGACTTTTTTTTTTAAATAAAATTATGAAAAATTATTTCAAAATACGACTAAATAAATTTATTATTATTATTTAATTAATTAATATACAACAAAATTAAATTTAAAAAATTATTATTTTCTAAATTTTAACGGAGAAGGGAGTGGGAGAGAGTCGCAGGGAAGGGAGGGAGAGAGAGTTAACCGGAGAATGGAGGGAGGGAGAAAAGCGGAGAAGGGAGGTGAGGGAGACGCATAGAAGGAGAGGTAGGGAGAGAGAGGAGCGGAGAAGGGAGTTGGGAGAGAGGGAAGCGTAGAAGGGGGGGGGGGAAGAGACGCATAGAAGGGTAGGAAGGGAGATAGAAGCAGAGAAGGGGAGGGAGAGAGTTGTTCAGCACGTGGAGAGAGTGTGAATTACCTAGACAAACAACAAAGGATCGATTATAATAAAAAATTTTAAAATAATTAATACTTTAGCTGGAAAATTGTATTAACTAAAGTTTTTTTTGTTAATAAACATGAGAGCAGGTGATGATTATTGGCTTTTATGATAAACCGCTGTTTTACGCAGATTCTTCGCGGTCTCAAGGTGTCGGAGATTGTAGTGAAGCGCGGAGAATTGTTGGAAGACTCAAGCCTCTCTCGCTCCGCTCTCTCTCTCTCTCTCTCCTTTGTTGCAGTTCTCGTAGTACCTAATTTGTTCCTCTCTGGTTAAGGCATATATTTTAAATAAATAAAGTGAACTGACTGAGTTGATATTATTGAAATGCCTGGCACTAGCGGTAATCTATACCGGCTTGTAACTTGACAGAGTTTGCAGCTTGTTTATTGTTTTAAACAAGTACCTTCACAAAAATTGTACCAAGTCAGTTTATCCCTGTTTTTCTACCTTGGAAGTAGCAATAGCAGAAAGCACGTATTTTTTTTTAAATTAAGAGATCATTCTACAGGATTTCATTTTAATTTCTTTAATTTGTTATTTCTTTTGGCGTGCAGAGTTCGTGATGAACGGGAAGATGTTCATTCCTGTCTCTATTTCTTTTCTTTTCCCAGCAGAAGAGCCAGCTCTCGTGTGCGCCCGCCCGAAGACCGCTCCGTCAAGGTGTCACTGTAACAACAGCAGCTTCCTGAAAATCAGGTCTGTCTCCTCCACCGCCATGATCATCGACAGGTGCTACAGTATCCTATCCAGGGAATCAGTATTGTCGCTGTATGGAGAGAAAAAAAATGAAAGCTATCTAGGTTGGGGTGGTGAGTTACAGGCCCCGGAAGAAAGCAGAATTTGGACTTCCACATTATAGATGTGCTGGATATCGTTTGGTATGGAGTAGTACTATTCTTTTGTACTATTAGCCGGTAGTTCCTTTCGATACTGTATTTTGCAGTTTATTTATTTATTTTTAAAGAAATACATCGCGGGAAGGTTATATATGCTTATTTTGCTTCGTTGAATGTTCCGATAACAGATATAATTTATTCTTTTTTAATAAGTAAATTATGATTTTTAGTGTTATTTTTTCTCATTTCTTCTATTTATTATTTCTCTCTTTTTTAAAGCCTCCAACTCCGCGTGCTACTGCCCCAGTGATGAACAAGTCCAAGTCCACCACGAATTCAGCAGGGGCTACCGTAACCCGCCCGCTTGGACTGACAGTTAAACCGTCTACAGTACCACCGTCTGCTACTCTCGCCAACAACAAGGTTAACTTTACCTTAACTTTATTTACGGCATGAGTAAGTAATTCAGCACGTGGTAGATAAGATATTTTTTTCTGGCAATAAGAGCACAATGGGGAGAGAAGGAAAGTTATTTTTATTAATATAATTTATTCCCAGTTCCTGCTTTAGTCACAGCTTTGCTTTTAATAACAACAATTAATATATTTTGCAGAGCATATTGTTATCATCTATCCTTTTTTTGCTGGAAAAATAATTTTCCTCATACCTTTTATTTAAAGGCGAAATGATATTTTTTTCATTATTTTACTCCATCTGCTTTCTAGAAGGCTGCCGACCCGAAGCAGCAGAACGAGTCACTCTCTCTTGAAGTGGTCATGGTTAGTTCTCTTTTACTCTTCATTCCGTCTCTCTCTCCGTCTCTCACTCCTTCCTCGCGTTCTATTTTCGCACATATCCTACATGATCCTATCTGCCTTCCTTTCCGAGCCCAGTAAGAATCCTTGACTGAGACTTTTTTCTCAGATTTATAACTCCCCTCTCTTGCAGAAGTTGGTCCTCGATATGCAAGCACGTATCGCAAGTCTCGAGACTCACAAGGGAAGCCTCTTTCCATAACCCAGCCAATCGGGATCTGAGTAATTTTCCTATGTAGTACTTCTCGAAAAATGACCCTGAAACTATTTTAAAACTGCGGAGGACGCATTTGCGATTTTATATGAATTTTTGAAAAATGAATAAAATTTACATACGAAATGCTCCATCTTTATCAGTCGTGGTTTTTGGCACTGGAATGTGGCCGGCGAGCGCAGTGGGTTACTCTTCCGACTCCAATTTTTATGGTCACGGGTTCGATTCCTTTCGTCGACAAAAGTTTTGCTGCGACTATTTTGATTAAAAAACTAATAAAGGCAGAATTAAGTGCATTTTAATAAGATTTAGAATGTATGCATATTTTTTATGATAATTTTAAAATGTTTTCTTTATTTAAAAATTTTTTTGTTGGACTATGTTCACTTCGCGATGAATTGCGACCCGCGAGTGGTCTTACGACTGCTTGTGGAAAAATATGGACTTGCTGATACTTCTGCCGTCGCCACTCGCGAGGATTACAAAATCTTCAATTCCCTTTCACTGGTTTTTGAGGAGGCTTTACAACAGTCACTTCTCTTCGATGAGAGTGAAGAAACACCACTGTTATGTGGAGACGATGAAGCGGATTCCGATTGGGATCCAGTCGACGATACTGATCATCCGGATAAGCCACCTCCCACGGACGAAGAAGTTTGCTTTCTGGGAAAGAAGACGACGAAGTCGCAGGCATGCAATTTTTGACGCCGACAATATTTATTTATTATATATGTATTCACCTATTTATTACAGATTTTGAAAGCTATTGACCACTACCGTTCTCCTGCTAAAGCATCCCGCTCTCTCAACTCCATGATGAACAAATTTCGCTTTATTTGCGACAAAAATGGATTGACCAAATTGCTGGAATTCGAGGCAAAGTACATAGCAGACGGAGAAATTCGCGCCGGGATTCGAGATCGATATCGCCAACTGGCGGAGAAACTTAAAGAATCGGTCAAGGAGAAAATGGAAAATGGTTTGACGGCTTGCATATTATATTATACACTCACACTGCTGATGACGACATTTTCCCGCTCGGTTCTCATCCGGGGCATTCGCTCTACTCTCGGTTCTCATGTGGAACATTCGCTCTACGCTCGGTTCTCATGTGGAACATTCGCTCTACGCTCGGTTCTCATCCGGCGTATGCAAGAAAATAATGTCCACCCTCGGTTCTCATACGTCAGATTCAGTTTGCGCTCGGTTCTCAAATGACCGACCAATGTTCTCATACGTTACGTTCTCATCGGCCGGTTCTCAAACGATATAGCGCCCTGAAAGTCTTCAAATTTTTCTTCCATTTATAAAAAAAACCATGATATGTTTTGCCCGCAACATGGTAATTAATTTCCCCTAGTGTTCGTTTTTTTTTATTTCTTTTGGAAAGACAATTGAAAGAACTCGAACTTTCGAGATCTGGATTGGCGAGCGCCGTTATGTCAGGGACAAGTCGACAAACACTTGTGTAAGGAAGTCAGCTGTGCATCCGAGAGGATTCGTCCTTCAAGATTCTGGACAAAAAAGAACAGAGGTACAGTACGTGGGGAAATCGGAGAGTACTGTGTGGGTGAGTCCTGCCTAGAAGATAGTCATTCGAACTTGTAATTGACAAAGAAGAATGAAGAATAAAAATGAAAGGAATGAAAGGGGGAGGCTGGTTGTGAGAGCAGACAATAACATCTTGAATCATTTTAACAGGGCCAGCAGTTTGGGCGTGCAGGCCCATTAACCTCTTCTTTCCTCTTTTTGCAGAATAGAAGTGGAGAACTACGATGAGCTGAAGAGATATTCACCGTCCGTCCGTGCTATGATCGTCATGCTCGAAGACGCTCTCGATCAAGACGAAGCAAGAAAACAACACAGACAAAGTGAAATAGAGTAGTTCAGCCTGCTCTCTCTCCCTCGCTCTCTCTCTCTCTCTCTCTCTCTCTCTCTTCCTATGTCTGCTTTCATTCTCCACTTGTTAACAGTTTTTAGTTCGACTTTAGCTGCACACAGGCCGAGCTGACTTTAACAGAGTTTTACCAACGGCGTTTAATAGTTTTTGAACAGTAGACATGACGGAATAGTTATAAGCCCTTCATTTTAAGTGTTTTTACACTTCGGTCAAAGTTTAACTGATATAGTTCCCGGTACTACTGGGCGCAACTTTTTTTTATTGTGTGTGAGCATGTTGTTTGCTGTTAAACATTGCTTCACAATAAGTACTTGCTTCTTTTTTGGCGTTGTGCGCATAATAACATACTCTCTTCAACTTTTATTTTTTCCGTCTCATTTTGATCACTTTGTCGTTTTCTTCTCCTCAGCCCTCCACGGCTTCTGCCATTCACTGATCAGCCAGCTTCTTTAAGAACATTCCTAGTCGACTATTGTTTAGCGCGCGCTTGAGAGCGTGTAAATGAGCCTGTATTTAATTCTTGACACATACTAACCAATATATACTTTGATATTGAGTAATAATGTGTTTTGGTATTACACATTGACTATTATTTTGAATATATTTCTTTTACCTAATAAAAAGAACGATTTACAGTAATAAACACTTCGATCGAGCATTACGAATAAAAAAAAACCCGTAATGATGCAGGAGGCTCTTGTTCATTAGTAAAAAAAAGGAATTGATAAAACAGCTGTAAACATAGCTTGGTCGATAAAGCATGTCTGTGGAATTACTACATAAGGTTTCACTCTGAATAATGAAGAGAGATCGCGGGGCAAGACAGATATAAAAGGAGCGATGAGGGACAGTTGAGAGCAGAGAGGGGCTCGGGCGGTAATGGAGAGAGAGAGAGAGAGAGAGAGAGACGGAGATCGAGATTCGACCAGAGAGAGAGAGAGAGAGAGAGCTAGAGGAAAGGAGAGAGAGAGAGAGAGAGAGAGAGAGGCCATTTAGATCACGACATAACTTTGTCGTTCAGTCGGTCGGGGTGGAGCGGGCGGAGAGAGAAGGCATCGGAGCAGAGAAGACGGGAGTCATCTGAAGGATGGAGTACGGGCATTCCCCTCATCGTCAGGGTAATAAACTCAAGGCAATCAACTCAGGGTAAATTGGGAAAGTTTGTGTAAAAAGAGGAAAGTCGACGAACACCAATCAATACAGCACAGCCACTATGGCTAAATAATATGCAATTTATCGTTGTCTGGCTGTCTGTCAAACACCAGGCAGGTGAGCTACTCTTGTACAAGAGTCTAAAAGTTGTTATTGTCAAGCCCAACTTTACCTCACTTATTGCTGTTTCCTTAGTTCGTTGAGTGCGATGATGAAAGAGTAGTTGTTTTATTCAGCATGCACTTATTTCATGATTTCTGCGGGCAATAAAAAATGTATTATCTTTCCTCGATCTACGACGGGGCATCATTTCAATGGAGATTGAGGCAGGGGCAAAATGATGACGGGGGTTCTGGACGGCGAAATTCTCGTGTTCTTACTTGACAGCACATTCACATTCACCAATCTCGCTCTTCGCGGCAAAAAATTCTGCGGAACTAAAGATATTCGTCTTTAAAGGGAGTCTTAAATTCTTGTTTTTCGTGGTCGTGCCACGTATGATCTCGCGCGAGATTTCCCATACATGCATGCATATTTCAACAGATTTGCGCAACCATCGAAATAACGTCCATTTTTCAGTGATCGTAATCCTTAAACAGCTTCATTTCTATCCTAAATGAACTTTTTTTTGAACAAATATGTACAGCATTAGTTGGACCATACGTTGAAAATCGTAGAGCAAGAAAAGCATGAGATTGAATGAGTATGTTTAGAGAAAGGCTCAAATGTGCACAGTCATCCTCTGTGTTTCGAGCAATTTACACCATGCAAATGCTGCAACATTTGTCCATTTTGGAGAGCAGGTGATCCATACGAGGTGCCTTTAAACGGTACACTCTCTCCCTTCTAGCCTTGGCCATTTGAAAACTGCAGCATAATAACTGGTCAACAAAATTGGAATCAGCTGCAGCTACATACAAGAGCCTTGTGCTTGATGAGGAAGTTCTTGAAAAGAAGCTATACTGGAAAAGCGTACGAGACGAAAAGTTTACTTTTTTTTTGGGGGCGAAGGACGAGCGAGAGCAGCAGCTTTTCACCCAGTCAAAGAACTTGTGAATGCTACAATTTCCTTCGAACAAAGTTATTTAAGACGGAACTTTGAGTTTAGCATTTTCTCGGTGTTGTGAGTAAATCTTGCCGCTAATTTGAATTGTGAGTCGAGAGTTCGCTTGTTTCTCGCTTCTTTTGTCAACGACTGACTTTGTTCCCACTTCTGTTTACGTAGACTGATTTAAGACAGTTTCACAGCTTCATTTCGATGGACTTTTGTGTGCGAAAGCCGGTGGTGACTTCAAGAGAAACCCTCTCACCGGGCGCCGAGCTTATAAGTGCTCCCGAAGGCATCTATGCGCTTGTCTACATCGGCGCCGTCATCTTTTCCATGATGTCTAATGTCGTCTCTTCTTCGTATTCTTCAAGGCTCGCGCGAGCTTCGCTTCAGTATGTGATGTAGTTGTTCTTTTCAAATGACACAAACAACTTTTCATATGACGCAAAACTACTTTTCAAATGTCACAAAACATTTAGAGTTTTTTAAAATTTAATGCACGTTCGAAGCATCGAATTGTCGCTGTCATTCTCTCGGTGGTATTTCTCGGGGTGCAGGTTGCGCAAAACTCAGACTAGTGCGTGAAAATATCACGCGCGCGACTGACACTGGGAAGGAGGGCGGCAATCTCAAATATCAAATAATTTTCCGACGATTGGCCACCTTTTAAAAGAGAATGAATCAGTCTTCTCAAACACATTTTCTACTAGTTCTGCAGCCATTCTACTTGATCGTTCTCGATCTCTGCGTCGCGTCTTTTTTACTCGTTTTATGCGAGTTCACAAATGTCCTTTCTTCATTTCAACTACAGGTTGGCAAGAAAAAAAGTTATAAAATTTTTTTTCCAGAATAACAAGAATACAGTTGATTGAAGAGACCCATTTGGAATTGCGAACAAAACAAAGAGAAAGCAAACCAGATGGCCATGTTTGCAACGACGTGGGGCAGCGTGTATCGATTATGAGCAACTACGCACTTACGTTCTTCTCGCTACTCATGGCCATCAACAGACTGTGCATCTTTTATCCACTGCCCTCTTTTTAGCAGGTGTACATATGTACATACGTACATATGTACTACATACATACACAAGTACATGACGGTGCAAACTTTAAAAAAAGAACAGAATTTTTGGCATTTTCTAGCTGTTTTACACAATTGCGCAAAAATGTAAACGTTTTTTGACCAATTTGGTATACGATAATAATTGGTTCTCCAAAAACAGGAGAAGCATACTCGCTACCCAACTTGCCGCCCTCTGGCTCGAGGCCGCATGCGCCTCACTGGCGCTCTCTTACGCCGGTTGCTATCGTCGCTTCGTTCGTATCGTCGCTCGCTACGTTGACGTCTGCACGCGCATCAGAGGCTCGCAAGCGGCCACGACGATAACGAGCGTAAGAACACGTTGAATTTGAGCGAGAATCTTTGCCAATATATCCATCGTGAAGACGCATCACTCCTATTGCTTAAAGGAGTCATCCAGGGAAAAATTATTTTCTATAGAGCTATTGTACCATCTCGCCTATTAAACGAACAAGAGTCCGTTGCAAAATAGGAGGAGTATAAGAAACTACAGTAGCTAATTCTCTTTACCTGTGAGATTTTGCATGACTACAATTCTAACATCATAATATAAAGATCGTTCAAACATTCTGTATGTATCTACGTTTTACAACGAGACGACATACAAAAGGGCATTTTAATTAACAGGCTTACAGAGTTAACGGAGGACAGTCACCATAACAATTATGCGCGTTTATAGTGCGCGACCTATACAAGCGCTCCGCAGAAAAAAAAAGTGCAGAAAACGAAAAGTTTGGTGAGCGTCCTCTGTCCTCTAACTGAATGGCCTTCACATTTCACCAATTATGGAAACTGATTCTCATTGAGTTCATTCTTTCGCAGTTGCTCCAGTCGCTGGCGTGCGCATTCTTCCTCGTGACACTCTCCATATACGTTGTCATCTTCGTGCGAATCAGACGCGCACGCGGTCGCGTTGCGGCTGCTGCGGAGAAGAGCTTCTAGTGGTCAGCGCCAGAGGCGCGTCTCCTGCTCCAGAGCATTTTCGTCTTTGCCTTCAACATTGTACGAAAGTCACTGTTCTTTATTACTTTTTTATTATTTATTTTATACACATTTTGCAAATGTACTTAGAAAGAGGCGTTTATAAAAAAATTGATCAAACGTTTAAGTAAAAATAAAAATTTTAAAAACTTTTCCTAAATTTCACGTGGAATTAAGAGATTCCTTGATACCCCCCGATACACTGTTTGGACTTGACTAAAATTGACTGAATTGAAGATCCAACTGCTATCGTTCGCCATTCTACCGTACCTCTCCGTATCGCCGTCCATCTTGCACTCCTTGACCTTCTCTTCCAACCTGCTCGGCCTCCTCCTCGCCGGCTGCTACCCGCTCTTCTTCATTCTGATGACAGCCGCATCTCGTAGAGTACTCAACGAAGTCATAAGGACACTTTCTCATTCCCGAACTCGGCCATCCACTCGAAGCACTTCTCTCTCCGTTGTTTCATCTCTCTGATCGACGTAAATTAGAAATAGTTTAAGCATGTCCATATTGGTATAAATAAGCAAGCATTCATTGAAGCAATAAAGGAATGAAGAAAGAAAAAAAAATTTCGAAAGTTGGAATTATGTCAAGATCAGAAAGAAAGAGAACGAGATGTGGAATTAATATTGCGTCGTCTCAAAACGCGACAAATGTTTTTCTGTATATATTTTACAGCAACGTTGTAAGGGCATCTCTGTGGAAACTGTCTCAAAAATAAATTAAAATTTTTAAAAAATATACAGAAATGTCTGCCGCGCGATTAATCTTACGTTCGGTCAATGACATGTCGTCGACAAACAGTCACGACCGTTTTTGGTCAAGACCACGTCGAGGACATGTCGTGACCAGGTCATGACCATGGTCATGACCATTTTTTCAATAAAGAGTAGATGCTATATTACTAATTTTCTTTTCGAAATAGTTTTTCACTGGTCTAAGTCGCTGTAAGAAAGGTTTCATAAGTTTATGCATAGATGGCCTTTCATCTTCTTCATCTCCCTCAGCGCCAACGTAGACCAAATCTGCCATACATAAGGCAGGACCACAATAGACTCTGCCTTCCCAATGAAGCCCTTTTCGAGAGGCGCTATCGCTTGACACCTACAGATGTCGATTTCGTCGTCCAAGTAATCTCTACAAGTCTAAATCTTCACATACAAGGAGCTTGGACAATAACGCCATCTCATCAGGTTGCCAATTAGTATAATGGAAAACATATACCTGACTAGATTGCGTTTTCTTGTTATTCGTTATTAAAGATTTCATTATCTATCTAGCTGTTGATTGGGATTCGCTACCTCCTGACTGGCACGCCCTTCATCACTCTTGCTGACTGCTTCGGTTGCTGCGAGTCGACCATCCGCAACTGTTTCTGGAGGACAACTCATGGGCTAACATCTATTTCAAGGGACTGGATACGTTTTCCAGTGAACTCAATGAGCTACTGCCGATCTGCCTCTGATGCATTCGCTACGCGGTGCCCTTTTCCAAGTACATACACTTGTCTCTTAACAAAGAAAGAATTTAATTAAAATATTAAAAGTCTTAACATCAATCATTCTGTCATTGAGATTTAATCGGACTCATTGACGGCACTCTTATCCAAATCGCCACGCCCTCAACTGCTCCCTGGCAGTATCGCTGCAGGAAAGGATACACTGCCATTAACGCCCTGGTTGTGGTAGATGCTTACGGTCGAATTGTATATCTGAATGCGCAGTGGCCCGGCTCATGTCATGACAGTTTTATATTACAGTACTCTGAATTAGGTCAAGCAATCGCATCTGCCTCCATTCCAGATGGCTATGTGTTGTTAGGAGATAAGGGCTTTGCTTGCTCATCTACTCTTGTGACTCCTCTCCGTGCCCCCAATACTCCCCAGGAGGTTGATTTCAACTGCGCCGTGAGGCACGTCCGCGTGCTCGTCGAGCAGGCCATCGGTGTCTTGAAGGCAAGGTTCCGGATTCTCGCCGGCTCACTTCGATTGACGCCTCGCGAAGCGTCCAAGTGCATCCACGCTTGCTGTGTCCTTCATAATATTGTCATTGACTGCCTTACAGGCGGCTTCCCCATCCCCAATGTTAGAATGGCGCGTATGCCAATGCCTCCACCTGGAGCAGATCCACGTCAGCATATGATCAATAATATGTAGACAGCTTTTTATGACTATTATCAACCTCCTGTTTTGGCCATCGTCTTGTTCGAGCGCCTCATGATGTCGAGAGTTAGAGGCGGACTGAATCAATGAACCGCTCTAGATATAGCGTGAACAACAATCAAACAAAAAAAAAGAAGAAATTAAGCAAATGTGGCAGTGTTCAAAAATAATGCACTTAATGATGAAATATGCGATAACCATGCCAACCGAGCTTGCCTCGCCTCCTTGAATGCTCGCATATGCGGGAGTCGTCGAGTAGAGCTCGAGCAGTTGTTGTTCCGCTTCGGCACCAACTTCCAAGACTTCGATTTCTTCTTCCTCATCGAAGTCGACGCCGCCACCAGTTTGGTTCCGGTAGCTGCAGTAGATGGACATTGAATGCAATCAAACTAGCCGAAGCGACCATTCCTATCAGTGTAAATGAAGATAACCTGGATTTTTTGGCGGCGGCGGCGCGGGCGCGAGAAGTGGCACGGCTCAACAGCTTAACCAGCTGTGTCTTCGTTACGGTTCGCCTTAATGTGTATTAAAGCGATCGAATGCGGTAGTTTTGTTCGTGATCAATAAGCTTTTTTTTTTAAATAACACAACGAACCGGAAGCGAATCCTTGCGTGCTCTTGAATCTGCTTCCAAGCCTCATCCCTTCGCTGAAGAGCCTCGGGCGCGCGTGATTTGTTGTTTTCGATGAGGATGTGGCGCCGATTCAGAATTTCAGCAATTCTGATTGTTGCTCGCCAGAGAGTGCGGGTGACGCCATCCTGTTCAAATGAAGTACAAATAATTAGGTAATAACAGAAACTAAGCTGCAAAACAACAACAATCAAGAACATTTAAGATTGCAAGCTGGCTGAAAAATGAAAATATTCCCGCGCAAAGCGCTTTTAAAAATTACGGTATAAAGTGAACATTGGGTCACACATTCAGTTGAAATGATGAATTTGGTCATGACCCACGGTCATATCCATGAGCGTGTCGCTCTGCATCTCTCACAAAAGTGTACTATCTCGCTTTGGTCATGACCAAGGGTGGCATCCGAGTGGACATGACGACCAAATTATTGCCCTGCGGTCATGACCGTGTCAATGACATATGCTGGACAGGTCGCGACCCATGTGTATTAAGATAGGCTGTTTTGTTTTC
This sequence comes from Allodiplogaster sudhausi, assembly GCA_945643635.1. NCBI lineage: Eukaryota > Metazoa > Nematoda > Chromadorea > Rhabditida > Diplogasteridae > Allodiplogaster > Allodiplogaster sudhausi. The sequence continues at coordinate 686,930 of CALZFC010000356.1, forward strand.
TGTCATTGACCGGTGTCAATGACATACAATTTGGTCATGACTGTTTGTCGACGACGTGTCACTGACACAAAGTAAGATTAATCGCGCGGCTGAAACCCTATGCTGTTGAGGATGGAATAAGATGAAGTGTTTTTTTTCTCAAACTCAAACTAGGGTACTTGCACCTTTTCAGCTTTGCATATAATCTAAAGTGCGGATAGAGCGAACTTATGGCCGACAAGTTCGCTTTATGGCTGAAAGTTCGTTTCTGTCGTTTTTAAAGTACGTTTTCTGCGTACTTAAAAACGAACTTTCAAGCCAGAGGGGCAAAGTATTATACTTTCTGCGCTGTGTGTGAACAAGCAAGAACTAGCAACACAAGTGAATTGACGGACATCTACGAGTGTTTCTCGTTCAGGAAGAAGAGAATAGCAAAAGGTGACTGAGTTGGTAGGAAACAGACAAGGAACGCGAAATAATGAGCACTTTTCTTTTGAGAGAGATATGTTAACGTTTACGTTAGGCCGATTCAGTGGAAGCCTCAGAATGAGGAAGAAATGGGAGCCTGCTTCGGTTGTGGACATTTGAGCACAAGAAATAGACCGATATAATGGATGAATAAATAGCTGAGACAGATACATAAGCACTCAAGAGAGTTGAGGCAATTTGCTAATAAGTAGTGAGCGAGGTTGATTGAGGGTGAGTTTGACTTCTTTGGTTTGCGAGTTAACAACATGAAGAAGGCGTGAAATTCTATAAAATAACGCCATGCTCAAGTTAAGGGATAATAGAGCAGTTTTCTCACATCAGTGAAATAGTTGCATCCTAGACTACTTGGTTTTCGCCTCTCACTAGACCCAGTTGGTAATGGCTTTTATGCTTCGATAAAAGAAACGCCTCAACATAATTGTATAATACCATGTTTCTTCATTTTGATTCGAACTCGCCATCAGTAGAAAGTTCCCCCTACTTTTTCTCCTCCTCTTTCAATTATCACTCGATCTTCCTTGGGTGCTAACCATAAGAAAGTACTTACTGTACATTGAGCGAGCACGGGAGAGCGCATGGAAAGGAGGGGAAAACGAATTAGTTCAAAGTGAATGATTAAGAGAACCATCTATGTCAAACTCCCATATTTTCTCTATTAACACCCACTCTCCATTAGAAGGCCCCCTTGAAAATGCCAAAATAGTACCTCCTCACAAGGATGTTGATAAATATAGTTCCCGGGGGGGGGATAATAATGGAGAAAATACTGTATCTCGGGATACTCCAAGTGGGCCTGACAAAAATATGAAGCATCAAACAGAACATGTCAACGTCCGGCGTTTGTATTGATCCTGATGACTGAGTAGCTGACAGAGTGATTACGATTCCTCGAGTCGTCTTTGTGTTTCGATTCTTCACCCACTTCCGCGCAGCTCCTTAAGGAGACTCGTGTTTTATCAGACGTTTCTCTAGCGTCCTATTCACAACTCTCTCTCTATTCTATGAAAGGCCAAGTATGGAAGTATTTGATCTGATTTTTTTTTACATGTAACTAGAATCCTAATTCAATTATGGATAGAGAAATAATCCGCGGAAACTGCATAGATTCCTGAGAAATCGTTTGATATGGATGGTTTTACGATTCGGAGCACCTGGCATGAGAGCGAGAAAGCCATTGAGGACTGCTGTTCTGGAAGGCTTCGACATTATAAGCAAGAGAGCCGGCGAAGCAAAGACAGTCACTCCGATTATCCAGAATATCTGGAAATATTATTGCTTTTGGTTGCAACACACAAATATTGCCTTTTACAATACTCATTTTGCATCTAGAGAATGTTCTTGTTTATAGCAAAGTATTTTTTTTACGCATGTTGTCTGTACTATAATTTCGTCTGTACAAATTCTTGGATATTTTCTTCGAAGGCCGGAACAATATAAACACTTAAAAAGTGGATTCAGATATTCCTATTTATCGTTTTCCTTCATTCACTAACATTGAGACCAAGCGTGGCCTTCATGCTGAGATTCTCTGTGAATGCTGCAAATGACCAGAGAATGTTGTGGAAGATGTTGAGAAGGAATATGGCACACATGATCATTGTATAGTAATGCAGCCACATCTGCTGCGATGAACCCACACTCTTTCGCTGCAAATCATTCGGCAGTTATTCAGGTAGAAGATGGCTTATTGTTAGGTTTAGGTAGAGAATGCTCTATTAAAGTACATAGAAAGTGCTCAACGGAGCTAAAAACAGGTACCTTTTCACTTCCTTTCTTCATAATGCAGAAAGTAGTTGAATGACATTGTCAGCATTAGAGATATAGAGGCGATAACGGCAAATATGATTCTTGCAATCTAAAAGACGAACTTTCATTATAAGATTAATAAGTATTAGCTTAACGCACTTTGACCTACTTATAATAAAATGCACTGACTCTTGCGTGTGCGAATGGCATACCAAAGTCCTTCACTCGCCATTCGCCATCAAATGTCTCGTTCGTCCACATTATGGCAAACTTAAAACAGACGATCTTAAGGAACTTATAAACTGAGCATTTCTTCCAATAAACATACTCCTCAAAACGAATTGGATGGAATTGGATGCTAATTAACTATCACAATATTTGTGTGCGCATAAATCTGGATACGGCTATTTATGTAAATATATGTATCGTGATGGTTTATATTTCTAACCGTTAACTTGTAGACCTGCAAGGCGCTCGGAAGCACAAATTGTAGCAGTAATACGATGGCAACTGATCTCCACGTAGAGCCCTCAAACTGCTGAATTCTATGCGTGTATATCTTGACTATCGGTAATATCAGATTATATGGTTTTTCCAGCGCTCTTGTCTCACATTTGTATTTTCCCCCGAGCGTCGCAGAACCATGTATCGATTGATTGACATGAGAGTATAGCCCACCATTTGAGCGATCCCTCCGGCATCTTTTCCCATCTGAAAAAAAATCAATAACTAACTATAGTAAGCAAAGTTAAAAGTTGCTCACTTGGGAGAAGTAGATCAGCCAGGCATAAGTCATTGTGACACATTGATCGTGGTAGAGATAAATGAGTCCGTCGCAAGTGACGAAAAGAATCGCTGATATCCCTGCAGGCAATTCAAACATGTATGTAATTTTCGCATCGTATTCGCAATACTACTGAATCTTACCATTAGAAGCCAGTAGAAATTATTATGTCAAACTGTGATAGAGAAGCAATTCCTAGATAAAATTTTGAGAACTTTTACCAGTGGCATGAAAAATGACGAAAAATGTAGAGCGGAGTGCGAGATCCCGTGAACGAAGTAGGCAGAGAAGGATGAAGCAATAGATCACGCAGAGAGGAGGCTCTGCGAAGATGCGAAAGTTGGTACCGAGCGATTTGAAGAAGACAAAGTATGACATCAAGACCTTCAAAATAATAAATTAGTGAAAGAACATATTTTCAAACTTTGGTTTATGTACTACTTTGGTCTTTGTGTTTCGTATATATTCACGGGGCAGTTTAGAAGGCCTACGACGAAGCAAATATGAAAAATAACCTCAGCTAAAGGTAAATTTTGTAAAACGCTTTGATGAATAACGCAATCATAAAAAAACACTCACTCCTTTTCGGCTTCTCCACCTTCAATCGCATAACATTAGTCATATATTGTTTTTTTCTGCATTTCCTGCACATACAAACACTCGTTAGAAAAGGGTTTTTTCTTGATAAATCAACTGCATTTGCGCAAAATTGAATAACGTAAAGCGTAATATATTTTCTGAGGCATCAATTATTGCAAATGAGAAGGTAAAAAAACTTCTCAATAAACATTCAATTCCATATCAAAGAAATTTACATTTATTTTGGGAGAATATTTTTTTAGATGGCAGATGACTGAGATAATGAATGATTCATCGACATGAAATGATATCTATATTCGTTTAATATAATTCTACTTGACCTTGCCTAAAGCTCGCATTCAGCTTCTTGTTGATTCATTTAGAAGCAAAAGGTCTATTTTTGTTTAAATTCAATGATAGACCCAAAAATATGCTGGATATAGCTTGGGATTCTGCTCGCTGACAACCCAAACCTAGCCGATTCACTAATCACAGAAGGGCTTAGGGTACTATTGCTGTAAAGATTCCACCGTCTCCGCGGGGGGTGAACCCTTTTCGTCTCCGAGTAACGCTGAACAATGTACAAATCATGGCTGAGATGAATACGCATTCCATGCAAACGCTCTGAAGGAGTAGCGAGAAAAAAAATGCTGACGTCATGGTTAGTCAGCAAGCCTTGATGAAAAGGTGAGCTAGAGCAGAATGCGGCCTTGATGAAGGGGGAATGCGAGAACGGAATTATAAAGACGGTCCAAAGACCATTCGAGGGGCGCAGCCAAGAATGGAATGTCGCCCTCTATCGATGAGCACTAGCAAGGACAATCCAAGAAGTACTAGTATTTGAATACGGGTCACAGAGGACGGCTGTACTTTCCATACTTTCCACGCATGGTACATACAAGTACGAAGAGCTCGTTGAGAAAAAGGCCTGCAGCTCACATCTCTTAAATGAAGAAAGTGCTCATGCTAATGCTAATGAGAAAGCTCACTCAGCGTCGTGGTCTACGTGCAATATCGCAACTTAATCGCATCGAAGAAGATGGAGCTGATTCATCATCGCTTTCGCATGTACGGTGCCGTGCAAAATGTGCTATTTACTTTTTGGCTTTCATGCATAATTGATATAAAAGTAGATGAACGTTAATGAAATTTTCAGGGTTATAATGTAATTTGCAAGACGCACATTTTGGCTGTGTTATATCAACCAACAATATTTTAATGTCGTTGTTGTTCCTAAGATATGCTTTTATTTACATATCAGAGTTTGATGACACGAAAGGCATGCTCAAAGATCACTCCACCAGCACAAATTCCACTCGAAGATGGCAACGTGAGAGTGCTGGAATGATAAAGAGTGTTTTAGCTTCTCAACCCTCTGTGCCAGAAACATGTTCTTTTAAGGAAGCAAATCGGTACAAAAAAAACTGCCTGAGGATTCATAATAAGAAGAAACCACGACTTTTTAATGCCTCCATAGTTACTCCAAAACGCAGCGGTCCTTACACGACATTTAAGAATCCATGCTCGCTATTTTTCTTTCTTTGACCGCAATATTGCATTGAATGTGTAATTTTTTATTTTAAAACATAAATAAAACGAGCGACACAGAATAATAAGAATAGAAAGAATATATCGATCCAGCATTAGGATACCCGTAGTGATTGGTCTTGAGTGATAAATGGAATTGTTGATAGAACAGAAATTATCAATTTTCGTGGTGAAAATAAATAAATATATATGTAATTAAGAACTAATACATAAAGATGGGTTCCGTGATGAATTATAGCAGAGCTAGATGGACATAAAGGGAGTGAAAGAGGAGACAGTTGAGAGAAGATGGAAAAGAGATTCGACAACCGGTCGCCGCTTCATCACATTGCTGTAGTGCGGAAGACGCGGCCGCTGGACTCTGCCCGCGCCTTAATCATATCATTAATATTTTAAAAATTTTACTATAATTTATTAAGTAAAGTTGTATCCAGTACAAATATATTAATTTTCTAAAGCTGCTATTTTTAGTCGAAAGAATTTTTTTAATGGAATTACAAATAGTAATAAACCAACTCGAACGACTTCGATGTCCATTAGAATGTACGCTGGACAACGGCAGGTCATCTTCGTGTTCATCGTATGCTGAAATTTCACAAGATTGAGACTAAAATTATTATCAGAATTAAACTTTTGTTCTTTCATATATGTATAAACCTTGCTTGTCATTTAAATTTGGACCCTGCCTATTTAAATTTCTCTCCCACTATACTAAACAAGCGGTGCTGCATTCATTCACATTACAGCCTCACCCTAATTCTTACAAGTTTCTAAATTGATCTCTCCTGTACTTCACATGCTCTCTAGACTGAGAAGGCCTTTTTCAACTTAAACAATACAATTTATTATTATGTTAAAAAAAATTAATTCCAATTAAAACACTTTACCTCACATTCTCTCTCTCTCTCTCTCTCTCTCTCTCTCTCTCTCTCTTGCTCTCTCTCCCTCTTACTCTTTCTCTTTCTCCTCTCTCGCTCACTCTGTCTGTCCCTCTCTCTCTTTTTCTCTCTCTCTCTCTCCCACTCACTCACTCTCATTCTATCTCTCTCTCCCTCTCTCTCTCTCTCTCTCTCTCTCTCTCTCTCTCCTCTAACCGCAGTTGCGAGTTCTGACGGGCGGCTGATTGTGAGGAATGGAGAGATCGAAGTAGCTGCACCCAAATTCCTCTTCGTAATATGAAGAACAGCTACTTGACGACTGCCGCTCATCATCACACTTTGACACTAGAAATATCTGAGGTGAGTTGGAATGACACAGTGAAAAACTAAACTTGCTGACAACGTAAATTTGACTCTTCTACATCATCTCTTCTCACTATACTACTATACAATTGTTCTACATTCATTCCCCGAACATCCTCACCATTTGCCTCCAAATTGATCTCTACTTCTCACTTGCGCTCTAGGCTGACTGTTAGAAGGGACTTTTTTCTTCTATTGTCGCATACAATGCAATATGATGTTTTGTTTAAATAGAAAAATTAAATTAAGACTCTCTGCCTCTCGTTTTCTCTCTCTCTCGCTCTCACTCTTTCTCTTTCACTGTTCTCTCTCTCTCTCTCTCTTTCTCTCACTCTCTCCTCTCTCTCTCTCTCTCTCTCTCTCTCTCTCTTCTCTCTCCTCTAACCGGTCGTTGGTGATTCTGCAGCAGCTGCCATGTCGTCCTCTTCCTCGTCATAATAGTTCATCCGGGCCGGTGGGTTTTGCTCTGAAATGGATATTGGAGAAAAGTTGTGCAAAAGTACCGCACTTACTTTTATTAATCACATCAAAATTTTCACTTGAATTTGAACTTGAGCTGACTCTTCAACTTTAAAATCCTCTCTGGAGCCAAGCAACCACTGGAAGAAGTGCATCTTCTCAGCAAGAAAATGCTCTCTTTAAATTATTTATTTATTTAAATATTTAAATATTGCCCTCCTGTTCTCTCTCTCTCTCTCTACTTTTCTCTATTCTCTCGTTCTCTCATTCCATGTGTCTCTCATTCTGCCGCGCTCTCACTCTATTTTTCTCTTGGTATTGTGGCGTTCTTTCTCTCCATTTCCCTCATTATCTCGTCATCACTCTCTCTCTATCACTCTCTCTCTCTCTATCACTCTCTTCCTCTCTCTATCACACTCTTCCTCTCTCTCTCTCTCCCTCGCTCTCTCTCTCTCTCTCTCTCTCTCCAACCTACCTCGTTCTCCTCTCTCGTGACCTCGCCCTAAGGAAGTCCCGAGTCAGCAGTCGTGTCAATTCTGGCGGAGGAAAAGGTAATAATACTTGACAAAAATTACTGGATTTAAAGTGTTTTTTTTTTTGGAAATTCCGTATTTGGCAAACTGCCGAGAAAAAGCCTACCGTCAACTCGCTCTCCTTCTCGGTCATACGGCCGATGAGCAATTGCGAATCTTCCCATAGCTCATCAATCCTAAACACATATGTATGTATTTAAAACAAAATTAATGTCAAAAAAATTAATATATACATAGCATAAAAAAGTAGTATTCAGCTTGTAAATTGATAAGAATAAAGAAAAAATAAACAAAGAATCCCACCCAAATTCAGCAACAGTACTTTGCTAATTGTAAGAGTATACTCTAATATTGCCGAAATAAAAAAAGAAGAAGATAAAAACATAAAATAAAAAGATGTAAGCGCGATTCACTGGATTTTAAGGTTACTCATAATACATAGATAAGAAACCTAATTTCTCAACAACAAAAAAACCATTTATAAGAGAGGAACAATAATAGATATTTAAGTCTTATATTAAGTAAATATTTATTTTAAAAAGCGTTTTCTAACTCAGGCATTGCATCTGCTGCCTTCCATCCTATCGGCTCTTATCAGGTGAGCATGAAGTAGAAGATTCAGCCAAGCGAGTAGACATCCGCAGCCTGGCCGTACTTCTCGAAGTTGATGACTTCACTGCAAGAAGGTTTTTTTGACATTCGATGAGAGAGAAAGAAATAGGGAGAGAGAGAAAGGAGGAGAGAAAGAGAGAGAGAGAGAAAAAGAGAGAGAGATAGAGAAAGAGAGAGAGTGAATAAGAGCGAGAGAGATAACTAACGGCGCCATGTAGCCCGGAGTGCCGACGCGGCCGTGAGCGCCCGGCTTCTTTCCCATCTCCCTGGACAGGCAGAAGTCGCAGATTTTCTGGCAAAAGTATAAATCTTGAGATATCAAAAGTAAGTTCCACGATAAAACTATATTAAATTTGTCATTTATGGAAAAACATTATGTGAAATATATCTTTCTTTCATTATCTTACTTTATCAAGGAAATAATCCCCCTTATCACGCGCAATCCCGGTCTGATGAAAGAGGGTTTACTGCTAGCCATACTTAATTCTTTTTGATGTTGTTGTTGTATGTTTCAGTGCTGAAAGAGCGTAGTACCCCCCCCCCCCCCCCCCGGCCGAAGGCCCGGAATCCTCTCTTTTCCGTAATTCTTTCACTTTGCAACCCCCAAGAAAAGCCATTTATCCCTTTTTAGCCCCCCTTTCACAATTCGAGAGGCACGTACTATTTCAGCATTGACCCAACCACTTTATTAGAAGCCCCCCCCCACTCCCCCCTCTAATACATAACACCTTCTTTGATAGTGTCATTAAATAGAGAAAATACGGAAAGTATTTCAATAAAATTCATAGCGGTATAGCAGGTTGAGTGATAAAAATTTTTTTTTAAAAAAGCTGAGATAAATCGTTAAATTTAAATTTATTTTCTCTAAATTAACCACAAGAGGCGCGCATAGCGTATGGCAACTTGAAACGAGGACATTCCCGGAAGAGAGATCGCCGTGGACGATGCCGAGCTTGTGGATGTATTCGACGGCGGAGGACAACTGGAGGAGCACTTCCTTGCCTGAAAGAGAGAGAGAGAGAGAACGACAGAGAGAGAGAGAGAGAGAGAAGTGAGGGAGAACGACAGAGAGAGAGAGAGAGAGAACGACAGAGAGAGAGAGAGACAGAGAGAGAGAGAAGTGAGGGAGAACGACAGAGAGAGAGAGAGAGAGAGAGAGAGAGAGAGAGAGAAGTGAGAGAGAACGACAGAGAGAGAGAGAGAGAGAGAGAGAGAGAGAAGTGAGAGAGAGAGAAAGAGAGAGAGAGAGAGAGAGAAGTGAGAGAGAACGACAGAGAGAGAGAGAGAGAGAGAGAGAGAGAGAGAAGTGAGAGAGAACGACAGAGAGAGAGAGAGAGAGAGAGAGAACGACAGAGAGAGAGAGAGAGAGAGAGAGAGAGAGAGAGAGAGAACGACACAGAGAGAGAAGTGAGAGAGAACGACAGAGAGAGAGAGAGAGAGAGAGAGCAGTGAGAGAGAACGACAGAGAGAGAGAGAGAGAGAGAGAGAGAGAACGACAGAGAGAGAGAGAGAAGTGAGAGAGAACGACAGAGAGAGAGAGAGAGAGAGAGAGAGAAGTGAGAGAGAACGACAGAGAGAGAGAGAGAGAGAGAGAGAGAGAGAGAGAACGACAGAGAGAGAGAGAGAGAAAGAGAGCGAGAGAGAGAAGTGAGAGAGAACGACAGAGAGAGAGAGAGAGTATGAGAAAGAGAGTGAGAGGTAAAGAAGTGAGAGTGAGGGGAGAGATTTTTAATTTTTTGTATTGAAAAAAATTATTTCATTGAAGAAAAAGAATGTAATGGAACCAACGTTCTCTCGTTTTCGGAGAAGCTTCCGTAGAACTCGACGACGTTGGGGTGACCAAGCTTGGAGTGATTCGCTACTTCTATCGCCGAACGAAAGCCCATCGAAGCGTTCAACTGAGCAAGAGAGTATATAGAATATAGAATAACTACATAAATAAAGTTATTAAAATATAATTTCTATATAATATCAGTATTTTATCTACTTTATGAATTCTTGAGCCAAAATTGAGCCGGGAAAGGTATGGGAAAAAAGAAGAACCAATTGACCAAAGAAACCTCTTTCAAGGCCGATTCTGGAGCTTCTTCCACTTTGCCTTTTTCATGACGCCAAAGCTGCCTCTGCCGAGCGCTCTCTCTTCGATCTCAAAGTCCTGAAAAGAAGAGGTTTTTTGCTAAACAAATCTATAAAAGAGTCGGCGAAATTTTTTTTTAATAATTAAGAACTTGGAAGGCGAAAGAAGAAAATCTGAAAGTGAAAGAGAATGAGCGAGAGTGAGAGAGAGAGCGAGAGAGAGAGAGCGAAAGCGTAAGGGAGAGAGTGCGCAAGAGTGGGAGAGAGTGCAAGAGAACGAGAGAGAGATATATAGAGAGAGTAGTAAGGGGACAAAGAGAATGAGAATGAAGGAGCAAAAGAGAGCGAGCAAATAAAAAATAGAGAGTTAGAAAAGTGTTCGGGATAGGATGAGAAGAAATTTAGAGAAAGAGAGGGATAGAGAAATCATCATAGATTATTAGACTATACAACTTGATCCTAATAATAGTTAGAAAAAAAATGCTTCCAGCACATCTACGTTCTTGAACGCACCCAGATCTTCTTCACAAGGGGAAAATAACCTGGATCTGCAGATCCATGGGATATTACAGGAAAACATATTTATTTTACACCACTTTCTTAGATAATTTATGCAGCTAAAACAAGATTGTGTAATAAAAGATAAAGATTTTGAAAACAAGCTGCTCTGTCTCTTTATTTCACGCCGTTTTCCTTAATCCTCCCTCCCTCTCTCTCTCTCTTTTCTCTCTTCATCACTACCTCGCTCTCTTTCTATCTTGCTCTCTTAGTTATATGTAAGTAAACTTTTGAGTGTTTAGAGGAGCTTTGAATATGCGCAAGCGTCAACCCTCTGCGCCATTAGCTCCTTTTCTAATCGTACGGAAACAAATCGGCAATTAAAATTGCCTGACCATGAGGGTTTATAAGAAGCATAATCAATGACTTTCTAATGCTTCAATAGTTGCTGTACTTAACTTTTATCTCCAACGCAAAGTTGTCAACGACTTTTAAATATACAGTTTTTTTTTAAATATTTTTGTCACCACATTCTGCAATATTACATTGAACAAACTTCATTTCATTTTTGCAAGTAATAAAATGAGCTTCTTACAGTAATGAGAACTTCGATCAATACCATTACGAATGAATAAGACACCCGTAGTGATGTCAGGAGGCTCTTGATTGTGAGTGATAACAACTACATAAAAAGATGTGCTCCATGTTGAGCTCGCCAGGGCAAGACAGATAGAAAAGGAAGGAGTGACTGAGAAAGAGTTGAGAGACGACAGAGCTTGAGGCGACAAAGAAATAGTGGGGCACAGAGAGAGAGAGAGATGGAAACATTGAGAGATGGACAGAGTGTGAGACAATCGAAGAGAGAAGAGAGAGAGAGGGAAAGAGAGAGAGAGAGAGAGGGAGAGAGAGAGAGGAGAGGTGAGAAGAAAAGGACATGGAAAGAGTGGGCACAGAGATATAGAGAGATAAAGAGAAGGAAAATTGGGATACGTAGGAGAGAGAACGAGAGAGAGAGAGAGAGAGAGAGAGAGGGAGAGAGGGGGAGAGGGAGAGAGGGAGAGAGAGAGAGGGAGAGAGAGAGGGAGAGAGAGAGGGAGGGAGAGAGAGAGAGAGGGAGAGAGGGGGAGAGGGAGAGGGAGAGAGAGAGGGGGAGAGAGAGAGAGGGAGAGAGAGAGGGAGAGAGAGAGGGAGGGAGAGAGAGAGGAGGAGGGAGAGAGAGGGGAGAGAGATCATGCAGATGGCGGAGCATAGCTGCGCCGTCCAGTCGGTCGACGAGGAGCGGGCGGAAGAGAGGGCATCGGAGGAGCAGAGAAGACGGGAGTCACCTGAGGCAGAGGAGTCAACTCAGAGTAATCTTCATCTCACAAGGGAACCATCTAAGCATAAGGTGGCGGATTTTGGTTATTTTTTTATTCTGCCCTCATTTCCAAAAGTACAGTGATAGGCATACATAGGGTTGCCACCTGGAAGAAGACTACTTTCTGCTTCCGAACTGTTTAGGTCATTGTGGAATCTCAAACCTGGGTGAAGTGGACACCTCTCACCGGAATAATTTTTTTCTTATGTACTTCACCAAACTTGAATTACCAAACTGCAGCACAGCAAAAAGTTCAACCGAATGGGGTTCGAACCTGTGGCGCTCAAAATTGAAAGCGAGCGCGCAACCCACTGCGCCACGCATTCCACATTTTTTAGTCACAAGCAAGATACCGACAATCGCAAACATTGGTCAGCAACCGACATCCTCAATTTATGCAAATTTTTAAAAATCAATTTAAAATCACCAGAGGCTATTTAGGAAAAATTGAACATGCCAGAATCATTTTTTCGACCGTAGTAATCGATCTGGACAGGTGCGATCAAAATCCGCCACCTTACGCTTAGATGGTTCCCTCGTCAGGATAATCACCTCAGGATAATCACCTCAGGATAATCACCTCAGGATAATCATCTCAGGATAATCACCTCAGGATAATAATCTCAGGATAATCACCTCAGGGCATTCCCGTCAGGCTAATCCCCTCAGGGTAATCTTCTCAAGGTAATCTCCTCACGGAAAGTGGAAAAACGGTATTTGGGAAGAATAAAAAGAGAAAAAGAAGAGCCACCGAACGAACATAAATAAATACATGGGATTTAAAAAATTAAGAAATTCTGTTTTAAATTTATTAATTTAATTTAAAAAAATGAAGTCTAAAGTCTACCTGATTCGGATCGGACGGATCACTTTCTGGCTGGCTGTCGGGCACCAGGCCGGAGAGCTCCTTTAAAGGCATGACAAGGATCCATTTGTAAACGGCGGTTTTAACAGCATCCATATATGCGAGTGGATAGACAAACGAAACAGAGGAAATTTAAAGGAAAGGAGTGAGGAAATAAGGCAGAATGAGAAAGAGAAATGAATCACAAATGCGAAAAAGAGAAGAGAGGCAGATAGAGAAAGAGAGAGGAGAGAGACGAGAGTAGAGACAACAGAGTAAGAAGGAAAGAGTAGAGAAAAAAGACAGGAGATAGAGAGAGAGAGAGA